>JBBPLP010000529.1:0-18461 GCA_038089875.1 Fistulinella prunicolor
TGAGCACGAACGTTGTGAAATGGGCTGCATAGCGCGTCGGATCGTCCAATAGGTGCGTCAACATCTCGTACGCGCTCTGTAACTGTGCTTCGCGGTAAGCTAGCGCAGCTTTCGCATGAAAGACTTGGTGTAGTAACCGCCGATGTAACCGGAACCTTGATCCGTACGGCGCAGAAGAGGTTGGCCATTCCCAGCCAAACCTATTCGTTCATATGCCCGTCAGCGAAAGATGAACAGTAAATAGCATTTCGAGCGACACAAGTTCCAACATACAGCTTTGCAAGAGAGTGAACAAGCCAATCAGAGTACTTTTGTGAACGCTTTTCCAGCAACGCGATCGCGGCCTCTTCCGAGTTCAATACGATGATCTCCTGGCCAAGAACGTGCGTATAGATGATATCCCCTGTGTAATTCGACAGTTCAACGTCGTTATCGATCCTATTCGGGTACTTTTCTGTATAAGGGGACACACCGTACTTCTTCGACCATGCTGTATAAGTAAGATAGGGCGCGTCTTTGTTCATGCCAAATACTACATTTCCGAGGAAAGGAACAGGTACCGGGCCAGGTGGGAGCGGTGGTCTACCGTATGTCGACAACCACGACTGTTTGAGCTTTCGTGCACCCTCAACAGCCAACACCACAGCTACGAGTGCAAGCAGGGCCACGATCATGAGAGAGGTGGGTGGTGGATAGTACCAATGCGCAGCATTGATCTCATTTTTTTGGCGCTAATGTTTTCCCACCAACCTTTGCACAGGTGAGGAAGACGTGGCCAGTAAATATTGGTGCTTACTCACCTGTCGCAACAAGGAGATGATCATGAGAACCTGACTTGGACTTGAGTGCAGTAGGCTTGCTGGCCCGGGCCGACTACTGGGCCATGTGATCACGCACCAAAAATTCCCACCCACGTCAGGCGAAGGCAACTCGATTTTGTGCGCAATGGTTTATAGGATATATGTAAGATGCAATCATTTGAAGGTACCACATAGTAGTTTTGTAAACAAACAGACAAATATCTTAACAAGTACATGCGCCGAGAAAACGGGACGGGATGTTACAAATCAATATGACTGGCAGAGATCAATGCCGCTAACTTCCGAGTATCCATCTCTTCGTCTCTCGGGACAAACTTACACGGGAATGGGAGAGGTTGTCTGCAGAGCCAAGTCAGTGTCGACATCTCTTCAAGCGAAAACGTCACGCACACCGTGAGCCCCGTCGCCCACTTCACGTTCTCGGAACCCTCCGCCTTTTCGATCCTGAACAGCGCCAGTATACACGCCATTGCAGACCATACTGAGGCATCCGCAACGTGTCTACCTGGACTATGCGCACCGTTTTGTGAGAACACGCGGATACTCCACGAAGTGTACACACCAGATCCGACGCCCGAACCCAAATATCCAGGGAATCTCATCCTCGTTCAGCGCACCGTCCTCCCGCAAGAATCGTTCTGGCATGAATACCTCGGGGTTGGGGTACTTCTTCTCGTCGTGTGATATCGCCCTATTACACCATCGTTATCATATGCACACTACTCTCGAGCTGATACACTGACCAGAGGTTAGCCATTATCACTGCACCTACTCAAGATAAACAAGCAGAGCCACCGCAGGAATCCAACGTTTCTCACCTTGTGGTATGTAATATCCTTCATAAACATCGTCTTCAGTGGTGGAATGAGCAAGACCTGAGGGGCATAAGCGCATAAAAGTATGTAATTCAAATCCGGAAGCGGGCGCACCCATAGGGGTTACTGGATGGGACCTCATTGTCTCTCGCATCACTGCATCTACATACGGTAACGAGGACCGGTCTTCAAAATTTGGCAATCGCTGCCGCCCGACCACACGGTCAATTTCTGCCTGGGCACGACGCTGGACTTCAGGATGATTCATCATGAGGTAAACGAAAATCAAAAGTATCGAATTAGTCTGTTGTCCACACGTCATTCCATGAGCCCAAGTGATGGAATAATAAAACGAACTGTCTCAACAGAAGCTGAAGGTATTGTTAGCCTTGAAGAAGAAAACATACATAAGTCAGAAAATAAAGCTACCTGCATACAGGGTCCCTGCAGAATCCTTGATCGCTTGCACGAGTTCCGGTTGGCTAGAATCGTCGTGCAGATGGTATCGTATGATCGCATCAGCAACCATCGATGGTGTTGCAGTCCCCTCTTCCTTGAGTTTTCGATTAGTTATCCACGCAGTGGCCGGTGACTTTCCAGCACGTACGATACGTTGTTTGACCCACGCATATGGCGCATTTACAGCTTCTGAGGTCAGACGGCGGCATTCAGCCGCCTCAGAAATAAACCCCATTCCTGGAAACCACGCTGGCAACATCTTGACTGCGTCACGCCCACATCAAAAAATGGTAAACAGATATCAGACTCGGAATGGATGGATCCACCCACTGAACGGAAATGCAGCATATATTGCAGATGCTTCAGGCGTGGCGATATGCAGGAAAATTTCTATGGCGCGTTTGATCGACGTCATAAACGTCTCTCCGCCCTTCATGTCGTACCCATATGTTACCGCCATGACGACGGCTCCAGAGAACCTGCAGCAGTTGAATGGGACCACGTCGTAGAGAATTATTCAGGCTGTAACTAGCACGCACATTGTGAAATGTTCTACATATCGCCTCGGGTCCGCCAATAGGTGCGTCAACATCTCATACGCTCTTTGCAGTTGTGCATCACGATAAGCCAAGGCAGCTTTTGCATGAAAAACTTGGTGTAACAATCGTCGATGTAGCCTAAACCTCGATCCGTACGGCGCGGAAGTGATCGCCCATTCCCAGCCAAACCTGTGGTTCGTGTAGCCATCAGCGAAAGGCAAACAGAACAATGCGAGAACGCACAGTTCTGAAAGAACGTGAAGAGGCCGACCAGAGTACTTTTGCGAACGCTTTTCTAACAATGCGATAGCAGCCTCTTCCGAGTTCAACGCAATGATGTCCTGACCCAAAACGTGTGTGTAGATGATGTCCCCTGTGCCGTACATCGATATCCTATTCAAGCACATGTACAAGGGAACATACCATACGTCTTCGACCACGCCGTATAAGTAAGATAGGGCGCGCCTCTATTTATGCCGAATACATTTCCAAGCAAGGGGACGGGTGCTGGGCCAGGTGGCAGCGGCAGTCTGGCAGCGTATCCTGAGCGCGACCATTTCTTCCGTGTGCCTTCGATGGCGAGCACCGCAGCTATGAGTGCGAAAAGAGCCACTATCATGGGGGTGGGAAGTACAAAGGCTGCCTATGCGGCGTTGGTCTGGTTCATTTTGGCGCTGGCCATCGTCGGTTGCAGGGGCATCAATGATACCATGATGTTCCTATCAGTGGCCCCGGGGCACTGCTCTCATTCGATTGGACTTCTATTCGGGGGCCTGAAAAGGTGCGTACCAGTAGATGCTCGTTTATTGTCTCCGCCGGGACATCGAACACCATGTTATTTAAGTGCAGGACTTGAGAACCTCGGCTGTCGACCGCTGTCACACGGTGCTGTCACTATGTGCCACCGCTGACTAGCCGAACAGTACTGTTTTCAAGAACGTCATCTGAGGGGTTCATCATACTAATTCGAGAAAAGTCAGGCTCCTTCACGCCGCCGCTTCGAGTGTGCATGTGAGGCCTCAGAGTCCGCCTCTGTATGTGTATTTCTGAAGTGATGGCCTATCGTTATGAGAATAGCTGTAATCAAGCCAACAAAAGAACACATTCCCCGAGCATGAATTGCAAGTTGTGCCTGAGGCCGGAGTCCCTCATTGGGTAGACGATGTGGGAGGTGCTTTAGTCATGCCCGAATTCCCCGGTTACCAGAAGAAGAAATGAGAGACTTGTCATTTACAGTTCCTCTACCATTTCCCCGACCAATCATATTTGCGAATCCGTCTGAATTGGCCCAGCAAGGACAACTGAGAGCCTGAAAGAGCAGGTAACTAGACCAACCAACGTCGAAGGCACATACGTGAGATCGAAAACAAGTCTGCAAACATTTTTTTACTGCAATGACCCCTAATGCTACATGACCTCAACCCCTAGCCCTCAACTCGACATCCTGCCCAAAGCCCGTAAAATTTGATCTCTGTTATTATGTACACCACATCTCTCTGCCGGCATTTATCTATGCACTGTTTCTGTCAGCAGTGCATCCAAGAGAACTCCGCCCCGAGGCCGAACCGGGCAACATGTTCAGCCAGCTATAATCGTCAGCGGGATATATATACACTCATTTGGGTTAGCTTTATTTGGCTCAATGCCACTTTCACATGGACAACTTGTACGGTAAATAAATGAAACGACCGCACTGGAGGCGGCAACCGTTACTTATATGTACGCACTACATCGTTCATAGGAAATCTTCTAATTGGTGGGTCTCTCATGTTTCTAAAAGGAGTTAGAAAGATGCTATTCCCTTTAACGTCTCAGGGTCTACCAATCAGAAGGCTATCCAAAAGTGCATTCTTACCAACTACGAGTGACTTTCGGTCGCTCGGGACCGCCTACGTGCCATCGAATTTTTAATTGTTTCACGTCAGAAGTCGGGGGACGTGTCGTACGCGCGCCGCTACGATGCCATATCGGATTCCTCTCCAACTCAGGTCATCCATAAAATCAGGGCGCTTGCCCGCTTTCTCTCCGTGACCCCCGCCTAACTGTCTCAAAAATGACGGCCATGTTCTCAATCGATCTCAAGCAACAAGAGCGTCAGGAATTTGAGAGCGTGTTTTCACGAGTGAAGGATGATATCATCGATTATATGAAGGGAGAGAACATGCCGCCCGAAGCGGTCGAGTGGTACCGTCGCGTACGTCCCATTTCATGACTCTCCTTCTTTGTCCCTCTTGACATTTTGATGCCAACGTCACCTTTCACCTTCTTCTTTTGAGTAGAGCCTCGAGTATAACGTGCCCGGCGGGAAATACATTCGCGGGATGAGCCTCGTCAATTCTGTGGCGATTTTGAAGGAGCGGGTGTTGACAGAGGAGGAGTACTTCAGCGCGGCCTTGCTGGGATGGTGTATCGAGCTAGTGCGTTTGTTCGCTTTCCGGTACTCTCGTCCATTCTCATAGTGTTGCTTCTTCGCCTCCCACGAGTAGTTCCAAGCTTGTTCACTCGTCGCGGATGACATAATGGACCAGTCAATCACGCGTCGTGGGCAACCATGTTGGTACCGCGTTGATGGGGTGGGCAATATAGCAATCAACGACGCTTTCATGCTCGGGAGCGTAATCTATTATTTGCTCAAAAAGTATTTCCGGTCCGAGTTGTATTACGTGCATTTGTTGGAGTTGTTTGATGACGTGCGTACCCCCTTTTCGTTCCGAGGAAATGGATCACTATGATGCGATGCCTTGGGGTTGGTTAGACGGCATTCCAGACGGAGCTGGGTCAGTTTGTAGATTTACGCACGGCTCCCGAAGATCACGTCGATCTGAGTAAATTCTCGTTGGAAAAGTGAGTCGTGATTGCATTTTTGCGCACGGGCGGGGCTTATTTCTGACATTAACGTTCGCATTTCTGTGTTCATAGACACGCATTCATTGGGAAATACAAGACGACGTACTACAGTTTTTACCTCCCGATCGCGGTTGCGATGCGGTTCTGCGGCATTCCAGAGTCGTACGAGGTGAACGGGCAGCGAGTGGAACCGTACGCGGTCGCACTGTCAATCCTGCTCCCCTTGGGGGAATACTTCCAGATACAAGATGATTTTTTAGACTATGCTGGTACGCCGGAGCAGATTGGTAAGATTGGGACAGACATTGTGGACAACAAGTGTTCGTGGTGTATTAATATCGCGTTGACGATGGCGACGGCGGAGCAGCGCGCCGTGCTCGAGGCGAACTATGGGCGCAAGGACTGGGAGAAGGTGGTCAAGGTCAAGGAGGTGTACGATGCGATTGGGCTAAAGGAGCGGTACCAGGTTTATGAAGAGGGCGTCAATGTGCGGATCAAAGAGCTGATCTCGGGCATGCCCGAGCCCGAGGGGAACCACGAAGGCAGGACATTGAAGCGGGAGGTATTTACAACGTTGTTGAGCAAGATTTACAAGCGTACCAAGTAGAAACACGTCGTGCCTGTTTCTGTAAACGTGCTGCAGTTATCCATTCATGCGAACACTACAATTATTGTCAGCTCGTTTGTGATGGATCGAAGTAACAGGGCCGTTTTTGAGCCTTTATGCAGGCCTTAAATTGGAACGAGTCCAGGTTTACCCTCGGATCCGAGCCTTGAATTAATCATTACTGACCGGGATACGACCTCTGGGATCATACGGACGCATTATGTAAATGAGTAGCTCAGCGATCACAGAATCTCTAGTTAAATGGTACACAATGCACTGCGCCTCCGAGTCGCACACACTACTTTTACAGGATTAAACCTGGCCCTCTCGTAGTATGTATGCACATTGAGCATCGACATCAAATTTCTTCACGCTCTCGAAAATGGTGATAACCGCGTTGATTAGTGAACGTCTGAACTCTCCTTTGCTTGTGTTTTGCCGCGCGGTTTGTCCGATACCGAGTCTCAGTCATCCTCCACCCAACAGGTTTCTCCAGATCATAGCCGCCTTCTCCATGCTTCCTCTTGCCTGCCCCAAATCCATACTCATGCTGCAACCCGCCTACTATTCCTTGACTATCTTCATGAGCCTGGGAAAACCAGCGATGCCCTCAGACGGCGTGAGCAAGCAAGATACTAACGACCTGATGCCAGACATAAGGCTACTCAAGCGCAAGGAACAGCTCGACACCGTCTGAAAGCTGCTTTCTCCCAAACGCCAGTGGCTTACTGATCGACTGCGGTAAGACGTATGAATGGAACAGTTCAATCTGTGAACCCGAACCCGCCCCCCCTTGAGGCCGTGCTAACTCGCATGGTTTGGTTTATAGCGTTTCTCTATCTTTTACGATTGGTCGAACAAGCGGTTGTAGCCTTGTGACGTGAGTCCAGTGGCAGGTAATACCCCGACCTTATCTCACTTATTGCATTTGCCCAAAAGCTCACTCCGCTGAAAATACGACTGTTGGAAAGAAAACAGCGTACAGTTTCTGCCGCGTATGTAGCATGAGAATTCATGAAAAATGACACAATACAGATGGCTACCTCTGAACACCGAGAGTCAGTGTACTAGTATCGTCCATGTCAGGTAAATTACAAAACATCCAGTATGTGTACATTCGCGAGGAGCTCATTCAACGATACCTTGTCCTGCATCTGTACCGTAATCAAACTGTCCGTCACAATTCGCTTGTACTCCTCCCGTCCATTCGTTGGTACTAACATGAACAAGAGTGCACCAAATGACTGTCCCAGACGCGCTATCAGCTGTAACGCATGTGTCTCTCTGTCCAGCGGGACAGTGTCCACAGGTATAGGTGGCAATGGTAACTCGGGCTCGGGGGTTACTGGAAAATCATCTTCAACGTCTCCATCATCAGTATCTTCATCATCTGCACCCAGTGAGGATGGCTCCATAGCGGTATTTTCCGTAAACGAGTCGACGTGTATCTCCTCACGACCAAGCAGAGCATCTAGCCAGGGGTGAACGAGGTACAGACCCTTCAGACGAAGTAAATCCCATCTTGTTTTGATTTCCACCGCCCCGAACACGGTAGTATCCACGCAATAGACACGACCTGAACTCGTTTGGTGGGATGAAAATGGTGGAAGTTTGAAGGCGATACATGGCAGTTTCATCCGACTTGCTGCGAACCAAGGCGTAGGGAGTTCACTGAGGCGGTCATATAACCGCACAGCTAGCTTGACGTCGAATGTGGAATGCCGCAATGTGGTAACAGCAATTTCCATATCAACGGCCTCAATGGGAAGCGGAAGGTATGACGTGGCCGGCTGGCTGTACACATTGATACGGGCAGGTAAGCAACTATTGACGCTACTTGATTGCCCAGTCCATGCAAGAATGCTGACGTCTCCAGATCCGGGGAGGATGTGTGCCAGAAGGCGTCCGAGTGCGTTTTCTCCTTCACCATAAATCGCCGGTATACCAGTGACAGAAAAAATGCCGAGCAAGGAGTATGCTGCATCTTCAACCAATGTTATCTTCCGGGTCGAAGCCAGACGTAACTTCTCCCGGATATTGTTGAGTCCTGGCCGAAGGGTTATCAGCCGCTTTGCGGACGCCCCCGTCGCTTGCTCCATCTCCAAAATGATTTCTGGCGACTCCTTGTGGTTCGGTATTTGGAGATCCAGATACAGCTTCCAATCCTCCGTGTAAAAGTAAACCACCTTTCCCGCAACATATTCTTGGAATGTCCACGCTCGAGTATTCCATATGCTCCTTACGAGATCACCGGGTTTCGCCGGAGAGCGAACACCACGGAGATAGACGATCACGAATGCAGAGCCACGATACCATTTGAACATTGCTACCAATGCCTCCTGGAGGACGAAGTGATCCTGCTTGTCGATACAGCAGGTATCGCTCCAAGCCCAGTTGAATCCAGCGGCCCGAACGATCTTGCAGAACCTTTTCAACTTGTCATGAGTCGGGGATTTATCCAGGTCGTACACTGCTATGTGTATGACCTGCTGGAAAAGGGGTTCGTTGTCTTCCCACTTGT
This sequence comes from Fistulinella prunicolor, assembly GCA_038089875.1. Lineage (NCBI taxonomy): Eukaryota > Fungi > Basidiomycota > Agaricomycetes > Boletales > Boletaceae > Fistulinella > Fistulinella prunicolor. The sequence continues at coordinate 8,610 of JBBPLP010000529.1, forward strand.
GTGAGAGCACCACGTAGCGGAAAAATTGTTTTACTTCGTGTTTGATCCGGGCCCGGTCGATATGCGTCGTCATCGATGATAAAAGTTCGTTGAAGACGAGCGAAGATTCAAATGCAGATGCCTGCTCAGCCTTAGTCTGGAGGCGACCGGTGGATGTATTTATCAGCACCCGGGGCGAGTGACGAGTGGTCCGTTGAACGATCTTGCGAATCTTTGCTCGGGTGTTCGACGGGCTGATATACTGCTCACGACATTCTACGAAGTGATATCAACAAACCATACTCACTTTGTTATCGAGAGTGTGACTCACCACGAATCTTTGGGTCGGGAGATTGCGCCATCTTTGACAACATTGTCTCAAATGCATCCACAGCATCGACATATCGTTTTGCCGCATGTAAAACCTCATGCTGCGCCTCGTAGCCCCACGGCGATGACGGATCTCGCGCGATCGCCTAATAATTCCACGTCAACATAAAAGAACTTGCATGAAACAGCAGGACACACCTTATTTACATCATTTAGCGCGTCATCCCACAGACCCTTAGCCATCCGTGCCTTGCTTCGTTTAATGAACAGACCTTGGGGAGTGTCGGGATCCAAAGATAGGACAGCCGAATAGTAACTGATGGCCTCATCGTGTCGTTCCGCGGCCATTGCCACATCACCGAGATCCTCTAACGTTTCGCAATAACAAACCTTGCAATCTAAAGAAAGAGTCGTATGAACCGAAGGGTTGAGTATATGGCAGGTGAAATAGCTGAATATAAACTCACTTGAAACCCACTCAATGACGGGTTCGCTCATAGAGACCTCTTTGCCGAACGTATGTCGCATTTCGAGAAAAAACTCAACTCCCTCCTTGATTCGACCTGCCACATACAAGGCTTCACAGAGGCCCTGTCTGATCGCGATATCTAGATCATTGAACTTCCATCCGGATATCTGTTGACAATAGTTTTGATATACTTCCAGATAGTAAGGGACATGCGTACCAACGAGATCAGCACAAGTGCTCGACTGTCATGATGTCGCATTTGAGCGAGTGCATTCTCAAATGAGTGCATCGCACTTTTATAATTGTTACTTTTCATTTGCGATTTGCCAAGGAGAAGATACATATATGCCTGTAGGAGGTGTGAGTGTTAATTATTGCCGTGTAATAGCATGGTATGCACGTGCCTGAACGACATAGCAAAGTGTGTTAGAGCGGACCGTAGCAATGAGATCGTCTATGCGCGATATCGCATCCTGGTGATCACCAGCCATGAAAATGATGACCGCCTAAGGAAGATTGAAGAACTGAGGTACAACTAATTTCGAGTGGATGGCACACTGACCTTGATCAGAAGGAGAATGTGAATATAAGCTGAGTTGCATAGTAACGCGATGTCGCACATCCGATATCCCTCGTCCTTTTCACCTTTACCGACGAGCGCCACACTCTTTGCGAGATAGCCAATGACGGATGGTTGAATATTTATAGACTTGATGCAGAATAACATTGGTGTGAGCGTGCGAGAGAGTAAAGAAGGCGCACGAACCTGTTCGGCGTCATCGACTGCAGCATCACATTGCCCCAAGCGTGTTCGAACAAGAGCTCGACTGGCAAGTACATGATGGCTTGGACTCAGAGACGTAGGTATTGCCACGGAGGATAAAGACCCTGCGTCCGAGAGCTGAATGTTTGGTTCCTGCGATGTGGGGTGTAGAATTGGCAAAGATAGAGAAGTCTATGTAGGAACAGGATCAGAGTATGTAATTTGATCGGAAACGCCATAGCCCAAAGAGAAAGGATACTTGCAGCGATGTGAGGTAGACTGTGGATGGTGATTTTTGTGCCTCTTCCAATAGCGAGAATGCGATTATCTGGTGAGAATGCGAAGGAGCGTATGTCTTCACTGTGTTGTATGCGACCCAGCCGGGTGCGTGTCGGCGCATTCCAAAGCGAAATAGTACGCTTTGTGGAGCAAGCGATGAACTCTTCGTGTTGGGGCAAGGCAAGGCAGGATTCATCGCTGGTATCCGAGACTGACCATGCTTCGACTGCTAAACCGGTGGATGCTTCGACTTGTTGGATTTTGCCGTGGGACAGGATAAAGAGCCGAGTATTCGACCAGAGGAGACCAGTGTTGTACCGCGGATATACTCCCACTGGGATCTCGACGAGCAAGCGGCCATCGTTGCTGTCGTAGACTTGAACGGAGCTCACAGTGGCTGTCGCGAAGCGATCACCGGACGGCGAATATTTTGCTGCCGTCACCCAGCTCCCACGGTGGTCCAGTGGACCGAGCACTGGTTTGCCAGTGGCAACGTTCCAAACAATAGCGGTGCTGTTGTCCGACGCAGTGAGGAGTCGAGTCGAGTCCGGTGAGAAGTCCATTCCAGTGATGTATTTGTCCTCCTTGCGCGAGAAGACCTTCTTGTATGTCTTAAGAGACTTTTGGAGGGTATTTGTGTCCCACACAAACACTTTACCCAAGCGTGTCCCAGCTGCAATCCATTTGCCATCCTTCGAGACAGCGAGACAGTCGGTTGTCTCCGTTGTCAGTTTGGCTATTCGTGCTCCGTCTTCCGATCGCCATATTTGAACCCCATTCCAGCCACCACTCACGAGATAATCGCCATTAACCGCAAATTCCATTACAGATGCGCCGCCATTGGTCGCGATTTCGAGGAGTGGGGAACATTCTTGATCGATGATCAGTATGGACTCAGTTTCATTTGATTCTTGCCAGTACGTACCCATCGTTGTCAACGGCATAACCCACACGACCGTGTTGGAGAGCAATGAAGAGAGTCGATGAACAAGCTGTGTGCTGCATGCCCTTTTTCACACTGCCTGTCCATGACCATCGAATACATTGCTGTCACCTCGTGTCCTCGGCACTTTCATTCTCTCCCGAGGGGCTGCGTATCGACGGCTTACTACCTCATTAGGCAGGTCTGGTCACCAGACTAATTTGTTTGATCCTCAATTCATTCAACTCGTGTTCAATGCATGCACCCATGTACTGCGGCGACCGCTCCAGGGTATCTCACTTGGCATCATTGTTGCCCATCTGCTGTACTTCTACGTTCCCCTGGTAAAGATGTTCCATAGCACGACGAAACGAAGTGGTGGACAGTGCCATTGCCTCTGCCTGACGGGTTATTAAGAAAATGGAAGAACTCGGTGAGCGTCCAAGTTGATGTCTGCTCTAGCGGTGGTGACTTCGTCCTCGAGTGCGCGTATCCGAGTACGTCTTTTGTTTTCCCATCGACAGCTCCCACGTCACTCGAATATGGCACACATGCCACGGCTTGACCGTCATCCATGATCGTTCCAGTGTCCCAGGTCGCCCGACACCCATTGTGGATATCGCCTCCCCTCTCCGAGAAAGCAATTCCACTCCGGGCTCAGTCCCCCGCCCGTTGTGTCTTCTCCTGTTCAATCTTCCCTACCGCCCATCGAGCCGAATTTTTTGACAAGTGCGACTATCATGATGTCGCATTCGGGTTCGTGCAGGTTCAAATGAGTGCATAGCACTCTCATAGTCGCTGCTCCTCATTTGAGACTTTCCAAGGAAAAGATACATATATGCCTGCAGGGAATGTGAGTCCCGATTATTTTCCATATGGTAATGTGTCGGACACCTGCCTGAACGACATAGCAGAGCGTATTAGAGTGAACAATCACATATATACTACTCGCAGATAAATTTTCTCGATAGATGAAAGACAAAAGGTCATTTGACATGAAGAAATGTTCACCACGTTCTTGCCCCTTCTAGTACGGACATTTCAGGGGGACATAGCCAATATCTTGCTCCGAAAACCAGATATCGTGATCACTCGTGTGCATTTGATACGGACGTCCTGCCATTTTGTTTCCTGGGTATTGAATTGTTTCTATCTTTGCGACATACGCGTCCTTCGGTTCGTTCTGTGTCCAACGCATAGACCATCCGAACTACGGTGACCATTCCCAAGCATCACACTTGTTTCCTTGTGCTATCTGGTAGCATCTTTGCCACGGGAACGTAGAAGCACAGAAAATAAGCAAAGGTACAAATTGGTGGTGACCATAAACCTCCACAAACGTCGTCGGGAAGGACCATGAAGTCTGACGGAGATAAATTACCATTCATCGAGTGTTCATGCTCTCGAGCCAGCGCCTCAATAGCTCCATAATCACCCTAAACCAGGAAACCAAACCAAATCAATCAGATCATGGCGGCGAGACACGAAGAACAGAGCGCCTGATTATAATGTTACTCGCAACTCACTAACGACATGCAGTGACACACTGTGCTCGATGGTTGCATGGTGTGAGTTGTAGTCATCAGTAGCGTACGTCCATGTTTCGATATGTGCACAGAAATCTGGCGATCCTTTGCCAGTGCTCCCCACGGCAATGCCTCCACCGTACATGTCAGAAAAAAAGGAAAAAGTCGCCATCGGCTATCACGGTATGCGCATGCGACCGACGTCCTCTGTCTTTAGTTCAACAAGCTCAGCAACAACGAAACGCTCACGAAGGGGGACAAATCGCTCGTGGCGAGTAGCACTGAACACTGACAGCCATTTCGATCGCCCATGTCCATCCCACCACTCAGTGGACGACCCCCAAGCCGTAGTCAACACGGCCACGCTTTCCCCACCGATCCCATCGTCGGCGAAGGACTTGACGCAGAGGAGCTCCGCCAAGAGACCAGTGATGCCCTCAGACACCAGCCTGAGGTCATCACGCTTACCAATGAAGCGCTCACGGCCAATCTCGGGTTGGACAAGACGTCCGACTGGGAACTCGGTCCCGGCCAAGAACACACCAACGACGACCTCTTGAACGCAATCGACCATAACAGTGATGGAAGTAGTCGGCCCGGACGTGCGTCGTTGATGCGTCCTGACAAAAAGGCGTTTGATGGGTCTTGTTGTAGGCCTGTGGACGCTTGATCTGATGCCCGGGAGCTCTTGCGCAGTGGCCAGCACGCGGTGTGTCTCGTGCTGATTATCGATGATGAGGTTATCCTCGGTGTAATTGGATGCCTGAATCCGCCGGTGAAGTACATCGAGTGCAAGGGGCCCAAGGGTTGCATCTTTGTAGTCGTCACAGGCCAAGGTGCCGAACATGTATGTTTATTGCGGTTTGTTATCTTTTCCTCTTACAAACGCGTGTACCTTTCTGAGCGATCAATTGGTGTTGTTGGCGATGCCTCCCGTCACTGGACCCGGCATGCTCAACTTTTTGAAATCTGTCGAAGATGCACATTCCGACCTCGCATTCAATAACAAGGTATCTCAACTGCTGTAGGTTCTGATGTGAATGGATAACCAAACCAAGTACAGTTGTTTATCCAGAGGTCATGGCGGTCACGGTGTCTACTTTCAGGTGCTCACAGGATCCGGGAGGATATGTCCCATCGATTGACACCACTGCTGATGTGCTCGAGGGAAGTGAGGTCGGATTGACCGAAAAGACCACTGCGTTTCGCAAAATTGCGCGCGAATCTGGCGAGCAAAGCGATTGACTAAGTGGCAAGAAAATAACAATTAGACGTGTAAAATCTGAATCAGGAACCTTTTCCTCGATTAAGCAGAGGTATCACGAGGGGCCAGACAGAATGACAAATGGTGAACGTGCAACTATGAAGCACAATAGGGGAACGGCAGGAAAGGCATTTCGAGGGATCCAGAAATCTGATTGAATCCGACCCATGATGTGTCAGTACATCATCATCCGGAAGTAAAACATTGCGAAGTGAGCCCATATCCATGGATGACGTGACAAATATGCAGCGATGATGCTGCGGTGCGCATGCATGATGACCTTGGGGAAACTCAGTCGACTTGGGGTCATGAACAGGATGACCTCGTCGTTAGGCTTGGGCGGGTGCAGAACAAGGTCCATGGTACCCATAGTCTCGACGGAAGTTTTGACTTCTCAGAAAGAAAATGAACATCACCGAGGATTGTATATGATGGGCGTTGCTATGAAAGAGTCTAGAATGAGCGCATGTCTGTTATATAAAACGTGGGAATATAGAAAGCTTGAAAGCCAATGCACAAACTCTCCAACATCTTTTGACGATATGAACACCGACCCTCCCACATCCTCAGTAGAGGACTCTGCGCCCAATGTCCACTTTACTCCCTATCCAAAGCCCCTTGCATTTCACCCAGCCTACAAACATCCGCATGCCATCTTAGCCCAACAACGTGGGTCCTGTGCCGACCTTGGTTTGAGCCCACGGCGAATGAATCAGCAGGATTCCGCACGGTGTTACAATGACTTCATGAGTTGACTGATTTTGATTCCTGTACGTGATTGAATGCTTTTGTGATTACATTGACTCTGTCCCACCCACAATTGTACTTTCATCGACTATGATGTAGTCGGGGAAGTGTACTGTTCAGTAGAAACAGTGAACAACGTGAATGGATGCAGGTTATGACACGATTCAGATCACGTCCCCTCTGCCAGGGCTTTTTGAACAGTAACCAGGGTCTTAAGCTTTCTCTGCAGCAGCAATGACACCATAATTCTCTTCCAATGAGTCCATCCACGCCCCAAAGTCGAGAGTCACCCTGGCAATCTGATGACATAACCATATTGCTGAATTAACGAGCAATGCCCCAGAAGTGCAATGACCCTACGTGGTGAAGCCGCCATCAGTAACACTACTGTTACTTTCAATAGAAAAAGGCCGATGTTTCATTCGACTTTTCGGCCATCTTTGGAACGACAGAGCCCTTGGTAAGTTGGCTCGTGGTGCTCTGCGATTATTACTTTCGGCGCTGGATGTGTCTACGACCCAATTAATGTGTCGACCACGTGTTTCTCTGCAGACGAGATATGACATCGCTGGTGCTCTGATGGTGGTGTTGTCGCCTTCGAGGTTTCCAAACGCCTCGAAGCCATAAGCGAACAAGTTTCATCAATTTCCCTCCCCACGCCAACCAGATTCACGAAACTAACTCAACAGGCTGGGCGCTCAATCTTTCTTGATTCGCTTGTCTCGTGTGCAAGCAAGATGCCAGCCTGAGTGGGTCACTGATCGACTGCGGTAAGACTTATGAACAGAGCAGCTCAATCCCGCCTCTCCTTTTTCCCTTGCGGCAGTGCTAACTGACATAGTTTGATTTATAGCAATACTCTGTCTTCTACGATTAGCTGAACAAGCGGTTGAAGCATTATGATGGGGATATTTGACAATCTCCTGAGCCTCAACATCGATCAGCCTAGTCTGTTGCAAGCCTTGCGACGGGAGTCTGACAGGTGATGGCCCGATCTTACAGTATCTCACTGATCGCGTTCGTACAAAAGCTGAATCCGCTGAATACCGACTATTGGAAAGAAAATAACATAGAGCTTCCGTTGTGCATGTAGTGGCTAACTCTGAATACTGCTAGTAACTAGTATCATCCATGTCGTATAGACTACAAAACATCCAGTATGCGTACATTCTTGAAGAGCTTATTTACCGATACGTTCTCCTGCATCTGCACCGTAATCAAACTGTCCGGCACAATTCGTTTGTACTCCTGACCTGATGATTCGAATAAGAGTGCCCCAAATGGCTGTCTAAGACGCGCCATCAGCTGTAACGCACGCGTCTCTCCGTCCAGCGGGACCATATCCACTTGTGTAGGGTGGGGTGGCAGCTCGGGCTCGGGAAGTGTGGAAGAATAATCTTCGATGTCTTCATCTTCATCTTCACTACTTTCATCGTCTGAACACGGTGAGCATGGTTCCGCAACGTCATTCTCTCCGAATGCGCCGACGCGCATCTCACGACCAAGCAGAGCATCTAGCCAGGGATGAACGAGGTATAGGCCATTCAAACGAAATAGGTCCTGTCCTGTCTCGATCTCCACCGGCCCAAATACCGTAGTTTCCACACGATAGACACCATCTGAGCTAGTTTGGTGGGGTGAAAATGGTGGAAGTTTGAATGCGATACATCGAAGTTTCATCCGGCCCGCCGCGAACCAGACTTTGGGGAGTTCACTGAGGCGGTCATATAACCGCTTAGCTAGCTCGACGTTGAACGCGGTAGACCGCATTGTGGTGACAGCATTATTCATGTCGGCAGCCTCAATGGGAAGCGGAAGGTGTGACATGGCTGGCTGGCTGTACACACTGATGTGAGCGGGCAAGCAACTATTGACGCTACTTGATTGCCCAGTCCATGCAAGAATACTAACGTCTCCAGAGCGTTCCAGAAGGCGTTCCAGAAGACGTCCCAGTACACTTTCCCCCTCACCATAAACCCCAGTCACATCAGTAACCGAGAAAATGCCGAGTAACGAGTACGCTGCATCTTCAACCCACGTGTTCCGGGTCGAAGCCAGACGTAGCTTCTCTCGAATATTGTTGAGTCCCGGGCGAAGGGCCATCAGTTGTTCTTCAGACACCCCAGTGGCTTGTTCCATCTCCAAGATAATTTTCGGCGACTCCTTGTGGTTCGGTATTTCGGGGTCCAGATAGAGTTTCCAATCCTCCGTGTAAAAGTGAACCACCTTTCCGGCAACATATTCCCGTAGTGTCAAGGCCGGAGTATTCCGCATGCTCTCTACAAAATCTCCAGGGTTCGCCGGAGAGCGAACACCATGGAGATAGACGATCACTAAGGCAGAGGCACAATACCAGTCAAACATTGCCTCCAACTCCTCCCGGAGCATAAAACGGTCCCGCCGATTGATACAGCACGTATCACTCCATGCCCAGCTGAATCCAGCGTCCCGAACAATCTTGCAGAACATTTTCAACTTGTCGTGAGTCGGAGACTCGTCCAAATCATACACCGCCGTGTGTATGACCTGCTGGAAAAGTGGCTCGTTGTCTTCCCGCTTGTGTGAAAGTATCACGTATCGGAAAAACTGTTTAACTTCGTGTTCGATCCAGGCCCGGTCAATACGCCCTGTCGTCATCGATGACAGCAGTTTGTGGAAGACGGGGGAAATTTCGAATGCAGATGCCTGCTCATCCCTATTCTGGAGACGACCGGTGGATGTGCTTATCAGCACCCTGGGCGAACGACGAATAGTCCCTTGGACGGTCTTGCAAATCACCGCTCGAGTGTCCGAGGGGTTGATGTACTGCCCACGACGTTCTATGAGATGATATCAATAACCATATTCAGTTTGTTATCGATTATGTAACTCACCACGAATCTTTGGGTCCGAAGATTGTGCCATTTTCGACAACATTGTCTCGAACGCGACCATAGCTTCCATATATCGTTCTACCGCATGTAAAGCTTTATGCTGTACCTCGTAACCCGATAGAGATGACGGATCTCGTGCGATTGCCTGGTGATTCCATGTCGACATGAACGGGCTTGGATAAAGGAGGGGGACACACCTGGTTTACATCAATTAGCGCTTCATTCCATGATCCCTTGACCATTTGTGCCTTGCTTCGTTTAATGAACAGATCTTGGGGAGCGTTCAGATCGAGGGACAACGCAGCTGAATAGCGGGTGATAGCCTCGTCATGTCGTTCTGCGGCCATTGCCACATCACCGAGATCCTCTAACGTTTCGCAGTAACGCAGCTTGTAATCTAAAGGAGTTATATGAGCCAAAGGGTTGAGTACATAGCAGACGAAATAGTTGAATATTAACTCACCGGAAACCCACTCGATGTCGGATTTGCTCATAGAGACATCCTTGTCGAACTTATGTTGTATTTCGAGAAAATACTCGACTCCCTCCTTGATCCGACCTGCCATATACAAGGCTTCACAAAGACCCTGCTTGATCGAGATATCTAGAATATCAAATTTCCATCCCGATATCTGTTAACATCTGTTTGAGACACTTCTAGATAGTGAGCGACATCCATACCAACGAGATCAAGACCAGC
>JBBPLP010000530.1:0-18436 GCA_038089875.1 Fistulinella prunicolor
GGATCCTGACTACCTAGTTAAACCATTGCTTAGGGACTCTACTAAACGGAAGCATCACTAACGCAGGACCTTGTAAGATCGTATATGAATGCCGTACATATAAGTGCTAACGTTTACTCAGTCGATGCCATCATCTCTTTTGGAAATGGTTTGGCCGTTTCTTGGAATGGTCAGGCTCTCGGAACGATGCAGATGGATAACGTCAGTGTCGTGGGCGATGTTGGAGCTACACTCAATGTCCAGACTACGTTTGAAGTGGCGGACGTCAACGTTCTCACGAGTTTCACTAAGGTGTTGCTCAACGAAGAGTCGTTCCAATGGGAAATATCTGGAGAGAATCTCACTGGTAAGAGTTGATTTAATCGCATATGAATAGGCGCTCACTTTTTTGAATAGTTAGCGCACTTGGTATGTCCACACGAGATATTGAATATGGAACCACTTTCAAACCGGCATTGCAGGCATTGAAGTCTCGGGGATTTCACTGCCGTCAAAAGTGGTCACTCTTAAAGGATTCAATGGACTGCGGAACGGTGTTACAATTGACTCGTTTGACTTACCTGCCGATGACCCCTCGGGCGGCATCCAATTGACAATCCAATCCACGGTGACAAATGTGAGTAGATGGCTGCATTCAAGAGTAGTGTCTTCGGCTGACTTAAGCATGTTATAGCCTTCACAGGTCGGTATCGAATTAAGTTCGATCGCCTTCAACACCTATGCTAGCGGAATTGAGATTGCCCCTGTATCATCGTCATCGTCCGTTACACTCGCTCCACAGTCCACGTCGTCATTGCCACTGGCTGGTCGACTCATCCCGCAGAACACCGCTGAAGGTTTGGCCACTGTATCAGCGATTTTCAATAACTTTATCCACGGAAAGGATAGCCAAGTTACAGTTCAAGGAGCGAGCGCTGGTCCAACGGATGTAAGCGTGACATCATGATATTCACTACATGTTGCTGAGGTCCATCAAGGTCACATGGCTCAATGAAGGGATACAATCCCTCCAAGTCGATACTTCACTACCCAACCAAGGGAATCTCAATATCATTCAGTCAATCATCTTGGAACAAATGGAGTTATTGTTCACGGAAGCCACGGCATACGATCCACGTTCAAGCAGCAATGCTACTACTGCCGCTTTCACTCTTCCGTTTGGCTTTTCCGTTGATATCACCTCGCTGTCGCCCAACATTACGATCGGCTATAATGGTCAATCGTTTGCCGAGCTTGTCATTCCGGAAGCACCGTGCACCACCGACGTACAGTCCCGCGTCATACACATGACCTTTTCCGACATACCTTTCGCCGTTTTCACAAATCAGCATTCTGTTTTTGATAGTTTCCTCGCAGCAACTACCCTCGCGGAGGTGCAAGCCCTCACCTTATCCGGAGTTACTAATTCAGCTGCCTCCACTGCTGTTGGGGTCTTGTCATTATCAGACATCGAATTTTCCGTCGATTCTTCCATTGCCGGTTTGCAGGGTCTCGTGGCTAAGCCAGCTACTGTGGCTAATCTGGATGTCGACCATGGATATTCCGACTACCTTCTGATCACGGTCGACACAACTCTTTACAATCCTAGGTGAGAGATTAAGGCACTGCTCGGTGCACGGTATTTGACAAGTGTACTCATTCAGCAATCTGACGATCGGTAATATTGCGCGCGTCTTTTATGAGTCAACCACTTAACTCACTTTCAGGTATGGGAGACACTTCTTTCGCCTTGCTATTTGAGTGAGTACATCCGACTCCTTACCTCGGAACTCGATTGACCAACGATCAGAGACGAAACGATTGGATCTGCTGATTTGGTGAGAGCTTTGGGTTCCTGCTGATGACAATTCTTTGACCCCGCTGTGCAGAGCAACATGATCGTACAGCCCGGTTCTGTTAACTACCCGACTAGTAAGGATATAATGCTCTACAAGAGGAAAGTCTAGCACTCATGAACGCCTCCATACTAGATGTGCTATATTCGCCGCATGGTAGTTCTCAGACTGCTGCGGGTCAGACGATGTTGGAAAATTATCTTCAGGGAATCGCATCCGACACGGTTATCCTAGGTTCAACGAGCTCTACTCCAATCAAGTCTTTGCAGCTTGCACTATCGCAGATCAAACTTTCCCCCGTCACCATTCCTGCTTTGCAACAGAACCTTATCAATACCGCCATTCTGGAATTCCCGACTGACATCGTACAGACAGGAGTCGCATCTACTTCTTTCACCCTTGCGAATCCCTTCACAGCAAGCATCAACTTGCTTCGTGTCACGGCTACGGCGACGTTCCAGAACTTGACCCTCGGCGTCATCAAAAACGTTGATCTATCTTCTGATCCGATCCACGCAGCTGGCCACAGCAATATCACATCGCCAGTTCTTCCGTTCGATTTCAACCTAGATCCATTGACGATAATTGACTTGATTACCATGTCTGCGCAAGAGCACAACGTCGATCTCGGACCATTGACACAACTGTTCCAACTGGTTATCGATAATCCCAATTCACATCCACCTGTAAGTACCTTGAGTTGTAGTCTTGTGTGCACTGACATTTACCGCCTGTGCTAGGTGAACACTTCCGTCGATACTAGTGCCCCAACTTGCGTTAGGCAAGTGGCAAAATGTCAAACTATGCTAGAGTGTGCTCATCTTTTCTGTGTAGCGGAAATCAGTTTGATTTCGATGATGCTATCCTCAATGCCTTGAAAAATCTACAAGTTGAACTTGCAATTGTCTCCTCGTTGGAATTGGACGATTGTGGGTTATATGTTTTGCACTGCTATTTGGTTTCTCATGTTTTGTCACAGACGCGACGAGTCTGTCTTTCCTGCAGAAAGGAGTGACAGCGATCGTAAGAGCAGTCGCCCTTCCGAATACCATAAACTGAGTTGATACTGTCCAGACCGACCGGACTGCACTGTATCTTATCGGGGCTGTTGCTGCACCAATAACACAAGATCTGGTGAACGGTGCTATTCTTGCTTTCTCCCAGGCCAACATCACGTACGCCTCATCACCCTGTCTAGTTTCACCATTGCTTACCACCACATAGGAACATCTCGAATAATGGTTTTGACCTGGCTCTCCAGGGCTCCTTGACGAACATTGGGCCACTCGATGCACTGATTGAGTTCGTTGATCCGGTTATGTAGGTCGAGTGCATTTGTTACGACCACCCAACTAATGGCTACTTCAGCGTAAATTGGCAGGGAAATGACATTGCAACTATCTCGCTTCCTCCGGGTAAAGTTCTCCCTGTATCCCTCTGATTTTATTCGAATCCAATTTATAGTCTGTGCTGCTGCCAACACCGGCGTTCCAAATTATGCCGCCCAGGGAACATTGCTCATCACCGATCAGACACGGTAGGTTCTCCCGTAGTTTCTGCACTTTATATACTGAAATTCTTTGTGCAGATTCACTTCGTTTGCCACCTATCTACTCCACAACCCAAGCTTCGACTGGACCATTTCTACGTCCAGCCTTCGGATTACTGCTCTCGGCACGATCTTCGAAAATGTGTCCCTGACGAAGACAATTACACTGAAAGCCTTTGATAATCTGCCTGGAGTGACCATCAGCAATTTCCAGCTTCCGTCTGATGATCCGGCAGGAGGTATCACGATCGACACCGATGCGCTGATCCCATCACCTGCTCGTGCGTTTTGTGGCAATAGCTTTTTGCCGTTTTGTTGACTTTCCTCCCAGAACTTGGTATCGATATGGGCATGGTCACATTCCAAGCCTACTTTGAGGATACCCTGGTTGGACGTGAGCTTTTCTATATTCACACTGCATTACACGTGCTTATAGGGGATGGTCCTTTAGCATTGACTGCTACAGACCTTGTGTTGCCTCCTGAAGGACAAGTAACTTCACACCTCGCAGGCCGCATGATTCCCCAAAGTGGCAATGGCCTAAATGTAATGGGTCAGCTATTCTCGGAGTATCTCGCGGCAGACAATATTACGTTGAGCGTTACTGGAGAATCAGTCCAACCGACAGGAGCAAGTTCACCTGTTACCTGGCTGAGTGATGCCTTCCGGACCCTCACTCTTGCAGTCATCCTTCCTGGCCAGAAGTTCGATGTGAGTGCCATATAAGAAACCAATGGCCCCTCTTGTTCACCCATTGAATAGATTATCCAATCCGTTTCATTGACGAACTTGGACCTGACCATGGAAACCCAACAAGAGGCATTTGCTCCATTGTCGAGCTCGGACACCGTGGCAGAGTACAAGAATCCGTTCGGCTTCTCCCTGCAGGTCATTCAATCCACAATCAACATGACTCTTGGTATAGGAGGAACACCTGCTGCATCAGTTAGTACGCTGACATCCCCGGTGATGAGATGGTTGACACCCAAATTTAGCTCTCTCTCCCATCGTCTGATTCCGTTGGTGGGGTCTCGACGGGAAATCCCGCCACTCTTCCTATCAGCTTCCATAACGTCCCTCTTGTGTCACTCAATGATGCTGCCTTTGAGAATATGTTTGCCGAGGTTACTGACAAGAGCTCCGCAACGTTAGACCTCAGTGGCACCGCTGATGTGACAGCAAAGACATCCATCGGTGATGTACCTATCTCAGGCATCCCGTTCGATGTCAGCTCCTCTTTGCAGGGTAGGTTGATTGTTCCGTATGCGCCACCTTTAATCTCATCACGTCCGATATAGGCATCAATTCTTTCGGAGGCAAAGCTAACATCTACAATGTGAGCATCACGGGTAGCGGTGGGGCCAATGGTGATCAGTATATCATTTCGCCGCTCACCACGGTGTTGGATAATCCCTCTAATGTCTCGCTTTCGACGGTGGATATCACTCTTCCGGTGTACTACGAAAACGTGATGATTGGGCGCGCTGCATTCGATGTGAGTCAGTGTGTCAAACAAGACGCTCTTTCTGAGCAAAATTTCTTCAGACATTTGACCTCGTGCCCGGCGAAAACACGATGGCCGGAGAGTTTCATTATGAACCTGCCGATGTGAATGATACAGTTGCCCAATCATTCCTGACAAACTTTGTGCAATCCGGGGACGTTCTTCCCTTGACTGTCATAGGAGATGATGCCAGTTCCCCATTTACTTCGCTGGACCCCGCCCTTGAGGGGGTGACGCTACAGACTAGCGTAACTGGTGGGTATATTGAGCGACATCCTGATGTGTGGATTACTGATGAGTGCTCTTTAAGGATTGAATGTGGCGCCCATTATTACTCACATATATGCCACCATATCCCTGAGCACTCTGGTGACGAGCCAAGTTGAATCAAGCTTCGATGTAAGGAGTCATTGATTAACTATTGTATGCGAACCACTGACCGACGCTGATTGACACGTGAATCAGGTCTACAATCCTCTGGGAGCTGATCTCGTCATTGAATACGTCCAAGCCGATGGTCTTGTCAATGGAGAGGTCTATGCACACTTCGACCAGGCGTTCAGTGACTTTGTCGTCCCGCCGGGTCATACGGTGAACAGCGGCACATTCCCGAATGTGAACCTTACGCAGGGTGTATTGGCATCTCTCGGAATTATTCCGTTAGGGTACATGGACATTGAATGCGCCACGACCACACGGTAGGCTGAGCCTCCTTTTACATTTTTGCTACCAAGGTTCATTTACGAAAAATCGACAGAATTTCCGTGAATGGATACCAGATACCATGGTTGCACATTAACCAAATGCATGTCACGGCAGATTATTCTTTGGGTCTCTCCCTTGCAGATTTAACTTCGGCGGCTCAGTCGATGACTGCAGGCTCTTCCCCTTCTAACACGAGCAAAGCGCCCACATCCACTTCGTCATCACAACCTGCGAAAGCCGCCACTTCATCTTCTAACAATAGCAGTGCTGGAAACTCGACCCATAGCTAATGCTCTTGTAAAGTATGTAGTAAATCTACACCAGGACTCTGACGAAATCACACTCATACTACGCTGGTGGGATGGATTCAGCCTGGGCCGCTCCAAACCAAGTTATATATGTACCAACTTTACGAGTGTCACAGATCGCAGTAAACACGTCTTGATGAGAGATCCTAACATATGGTAGTTGGGGAGACGAAACTTCAAGCTTCAAGAGGCTATCAATAGCTGTAACCGTGCTGTGCCAACAATCAACCAGTCGTGCCAATCACCTCCTCGGCGCATAGATCGATCGATGATTCAATTCATCTGTAGAAAACCCTAGAAATTGAAAGTTCCGCCCGCATCGATCTCATTTGGGCGTAAAAAGCGGCCAATCCTGACAATCGCAGAGTCCTTTGGGCAATTCTTTGCAGCTGTCAACTCTCAGTGCTCAAGGTCCTACACAAGATGGATGATCTCCTCATCGGCGTCATACGGCATCGGAAGCTCGCTGCACCCAACCCACGCTGAAGTTTCCAGAAAGATGCTGTCAATTAAGAAGATCCAAATCTCTGCTCTGTCGCGCAAACTTGTGCAATAGCTAGCCAAGAACATCTAGGTCCGACCTGGACTAAAGGGATAACACCGAGCACATGGTTTATGATGGTACTTGGATACTACCCGTCGCAAGTAGATACTCAGTCAGCAAGCATACGCTCGAGATACAACTTGTCTACATGCGCACGAGGTGATATGTGGCACGGGAAGACGTCTGGGCGACTTGGGTACGACGTGAACTTTCCTTGAATCGCAGGTCACCGAATGTATGTACTCACTGAGTGATTCCGTTGAGCCATTTTGGCTCAAACTCGAGTTCTTCGCCTTGCGCATCTCTGAGAGGACAAAAATCGAGCGTCGCAAGCATCGTAGTAAAGGAACTCCAGAGCGATGCATCTGCCGTGTATCGTCCTTGTGGAAGTAAAGGGGTGTCAAGCCAACGGTTGCTCAGTAACCGCGAGGAGTGAATAATGGACACATACCAGGGCATATTCTTCGACCAAAACCGAATATAAAATCCATCGGATCATTGTCATTCAGTATACCATCGTTGTTGATAAATCTTTCTGGAATGAAAGCCTCTGCATTTGGGAACCTAGCTTCATCGCGAGACATGGCCCTGAGTGCAAGTGTGGTCGATCCTTCAACTTGTCGAAGAGTAGAATTAGACATACCAAGCATTCGCAACTACCATTGCACCTGTTGAAAAAAGTGAGGAGTGTCATTGTATTTTCATGCAAGGATGCAACATACCCTTTGGTATGTAATAGCCATTATACACATCATTGCTCGACGTGGCATGCCAAATACCTGGATGACTGTCAAATCCTCCATAACAATACGAGTACGAGCCTTAATATTACCCAAAGGAAACGCCGGGTGCCATCTAATAGTTTCACGAATGATCGCCTCGACATACGGCAAAGCTGGCCTATCATCAAACTCAGGGAGGCGATTGGTACCGACGACCGCATCAATCTCCGCTTGAGCGCGCTTCCATACATGAGGATGAAGGACCATTGCAAGGGTAAAGATCATCAAGGACGACATTGTCTATAAAGGTCATGAGATGTGTGACCGCAACTTTTCGTGATAGCGTTACCGTTTCTGCAGAGCCTGCACGAAATTGATCATGAGTGAACCTCAGCCCCTATCAATTGCGACAGAACGTACCAAGAACGGAGGTAGTAGCTACCTTTTTCAAGGCAATAATGTACTCTGCACGACGTGATTCGTCTTGCTTTTGCATGCGAACGAGGTGATTAGAAACCATCGAAGTTGGATAGTCGCCAGAGGTTTTCTATTTGTTGAATGAAACCAATCAGATGAATTCCGAAAGAACTTGACTAGCCTTGCCATTTTCTCTTCGACATATTGATAAGGCATATCGACCATCTTTAACGATAAGTCATAAGCACGTCTCGCCTCGCGCTTCAACGATGAACCCGGGAACCAGTCAGGAATGTGTAATACTTTCAGAAAGCAGTTGTGAACCATTAGTCGCCGTCTCACGTGGGATTACTTACAGAAGGGGAACAACTTGAGGAGGGTAGCTTGCTCTGGAGTGGCCGCTGGTACTGCCGCTTCCGTGTAGTCCTTGATAACCTGTACAATAGGGTCATGTTCTGAATTGGGTTCATAACCATAGGCGGCAGATGTTGCTATTGCCGTGGCGAAGCTGAAAAGATGTAATGAATAGGTATTTAGTAGCTGATGGCAGTGACACCAGTGTAACTCACGTGGAGTAATGATATTCATATTTATCAGGATTGTTGAGAATGTTCATCACTAGCTGTCGAGCGCGGCGAAGCTGCATTGGACGGAAACTGAGAGCAGCCTTGGAACGAAAGCTCTGGTGGAATATCTGTCTGCAAACTCGCCAATGATCGCCGTACCGCGCAAAGGCAAAATTACAATGATACCCTCCAAACCTGGACAACGACCGTCGGAGAAGTTACAAGATAACCTGCGAGTAGTACTCACGGCGTGATCGTAGCGACGTACGGGCGGTCTGAATACAGCCGAGAACGTTTCTCCAGCAACTCTACGGCGACTTGCTGGGAGCCTAGAACTATGACTTCTTGATCCAAAAGCCGGACGTACAGTACATTTCCTGCCATGCATTAAATATGCTGACTATCTTGGATTGATATAGTACAAGCTCACCGTACTTGGCATGCCAGTCAGTGTACGTTTTCCATGGCTCCCTGAGATCGATGGCGTGGGCGTTTCCTAGAAACGGGATGCAAGGTGGTCCTAAGGGAAGGGGTAACCCTTTCCTCTCTCGCCTACTCTGGATAAGGCGGCGAATAGAATTTATGGTGATGATCAACAGTGGGACAGTCACCACGACGTGAACAGTCGGCGACAGGTGCATTTTAGAGAGAAGACAGCCACCCTCGCGGCAGACAGCGCGGCCTTATTTATGTATTATTTTCGAGGTTCGTATAAAAATGTCAAGAGCCAGAGGTGGAAACTCAGCTGCCAAGTCGGAGTCGGCGGATCCGTCCAAAAGGCACCAATTATGCCATAAGTGCAAAAACGATCCGCTAGAACAGGAGGCGTGATCACGACTATCAGGGCCAGCGGGTCGAAGAGCTTACCGAGAGTATCGAGAAACCCTGGGGGACACGACGAGCGATGTCCAGCCACTAGTACCACAGGGTGGTGAGGTGCCAGTGGCCCAGATCGGAGCCCAAGCGATCATACTGAGATAACATCTTTGGTCTCGGCTGTGATGCACGGTGGCGGACGAGAAGGTAGTAGTATCAGTCTGTAACCACATGACGATACGGATCCTATGGACTGGCGCCGTAACGAAAGCAGTCGGGTGAGGCGGCAGAAGACAGCCTGGCGGAGGCGCGCAGTGTTCACCGAACCCGGACGAGATGCGATCCCGAGGACAAAGCGTGAGCTGCGGGGCCAGCCCACAGGACGCCAAGATGCCAGGACGCGCTCTCACGTCCAGGCTCTCAGTAGGGGCGGGCTGAGAGTTGCCGAAGACGCGAGCCAAGGAGAGGGAGCGGAGAGCAGGCGCAACCAATAGCACGAACGGCTGGACACGCAGACCAGACGAGAAGGTGACAAGGGAAGGAGGACACGCGCTGCCATCCCTATGCATGCCAACCACAGACAATAGTGCCTTACTGCACCAAAGACTGGTATATGAAGAACGTCAATTTAATAAGCCCGACGAACCCGCCAGAGGATGCATGTACACATCATCAAAC
Organism: Fistulinella prunicolor; assembly: GCA_038089875.1. Lineage (NCBI taxonomy): Eukaryota > Fungi > Basidiomycota > Agaricomycetes > Boletales > Boletaceae > Fistulinella > Fistulinella prunicolor. The sequence continues at coordinate 9,645 of JBBPLP010000530.1, forward strand.
TGGGGAACCCCACGAACGTGCAGGTCGAGCTAGGCGAGCAAACTGTAGCCAAGGTAAATGAAGGTATCACGCATAAGACGTAGACACGGACGCCCACGGGGAAACTGAAGACAAGTGCCAAGAGGTTGAGGTTGAGAGGGAGGGTACGAAAACACGCGGAATACATCGATCGAGGCGCAGGATGGAGCGCAATGTTCTATGTGCGATCGATGATGATAGTCGGAGAAAATGGTCAGCGCGTGTCGATGGATGATGAATATGCGCCAGAAGTTCCATAAGACCATTCCTCCCCAATCCCCAACTCCCAGCTCAGAGGCACGATGCCGCAGTGAGACGGACGTGTGGTCGACCAGCGAATCAGACAACTTGCGAAGTGGCGACTCGATTGTACCAATCGTGTCAAGAGCAATTGGAAGTGCCTAAGTGACGGGAAACAAACTGGTAAGGATTGCACGAGTGTCAACTTGAAGGACAATGTCAGTATCAGCAACATACGTGCAACGAGATGATGGGGTATCCACACTACCTGTCAGTGATCATATGCGGCCCACAACACAGACTAATCCCGTTGACGTGCCAACAAATTGAAGACTTGAAAGCTAGAAGTGTCAGTCCGGCAAACAGACTCGCCCATGATGTTGTACGGCCAGGTTAGGGTATCGGAGATATTGTTGATTCGGACTCCCTAGGTATGATGCCAGGGTGCGGTATTGAAGTAGCGTTCGGACGAACTTGCCGCTGAGCTGAGCCACTAGACCAATACAATCATCGGCTGTCTAATGACAAACTACGCAAGGCTGCCAGTGTGAGTCGCATGGACGTCCCTGTTAGCTGGTACAATATTGAATGTGTGCTGGGGACCTTCAAGCCACTCCCAAACTCACGCACTCAGTTCCCGATTATCACAAGGCGCAACAGACGTCCGAGTATGTCTCTCAAAAGATGGAAATACCATATGGTAGGCAGGGAAACAGGGGATTCCAAGAGTCGATCAATAACTGTATCCGTGCTGGGCTGAACAATAGCTGGTTCATGTCGTGCCTCCTGGGTCGACCGATGGATGATTAAACTCATCTCGCCGTAGAAAGCCCGAGATATCGATTCTACCGCATTCTCGTGGACTATATTATCGACATTGAGCGTAAAAAGTGGCCCATCCTTCAAACGCCACCGATCTGACGATCGCGGCCCTCGGGCAATCGCTGCAGCTGGCTCTTGCTCCGCGTTCTCGGGCGACGCTTCGCGTACCATTCCCATGCAAGACGGACGATCTCCCCGTCGGCGTCGTATGGCGTCGGAATCTCGCTGTACCCAGGTCGCGCGGTGGGATGGCGTACATAGACAGCAGAACATGTTTGGAACGAGACCTCGGCGTACGCAGGTAGGAAGATGAACGGAGATGCGTATGGGGGAAGGTGGAACGACGTGAGATCATCAGGTGTTTTAGGTGGTGTGGTTGCATGCGTTCTGGTGGGAGCGCTGTTTTCGCTTTCGTCGCTCTCCGCTTCTTTGGGCAGTTTTGGTTCTTGTAGGAATCTAATTTCGGCAGGGTCTACGGAAACCATGTCGCCTGGAGCTAAACGAGTGTTGGCGTCTGAATGCTACCCGGAAAAGGGACCAAAGCACGAAAGGAGACATCAATGTGTGTAAAATAGGTTTGTAGACGCGGCACATACCTTCTTCCCGTTGAGTAAGACATGGCCGTGAATCACTAACCTCCGTGCTTCATACACGCTGGACGCAAAGCAACACCTGAAGATGAACACGTCTATCCGCCGCTCGACCTCGGCCATCATCAAGCTTCCGACTGGTGCCAGCCCTTTTTCTTCCTCCTCCCTCTTCCTGCGTTCCGCACGCTCGAGCTGCTCTGTCCGACCGGCGAACTCGTCCAAAACAAGGCTGGCATTGCCTTTCGTTTGCAACCGGGGACGCACGTCCGGGAGTGTAGCAGGGAGATACCACCGCTTGAACGTTTTCTCGGGGATGAAGTCGCCGTGGTAGGCCCGTATGAGGGCCTTGGCTGTCCAACGCTGCTGGAAAAGAGTCCGGTTGGTTCGGCTGAAAGTGACGTGCTTCTGTGAGACGAAAGCGCGTGCCCAGACGCTGTAAAGATTGTCCAGTGACCAGCTCTAAGGCGCAAATTCAACGTTCTCGATGTAAAAATGAAGTTGGGACAGGGCGTACCATGCGAGGCAAACACCTCTTGATATTGAAGACACCCTTGTCTCTCATGACGGACCGTTCTTACCGTCGTTGAGGCGCAATTGCGTTGTCCAAAAGTGTGCGTCGAACTCGGTGAAGAGCTAGTAGACGAAAATTCACACGCATGGTACCTGCAGCCTATGTCGAGTTTAAAGCGACGGCCAATTACATTACTCTAATGAATAGCTGGACGAGATGGATACGCAGTACTATAGGCTATGACACGGATTTGATGCTGCTCAACCTGACTACCAGCGGAAGGAGCGAGACATTCTCGCTCGACGCATAGTACTGCACACAGTCTAAGTGAAACTAAAATAATGGGCTGAGCGATGCCAATCGTCGGAGAGGTAAGACTATATTTACCTTGAACCTGCGAAGATACGAGTGAGATGGGCATTGTCACCGATGTAAGCATGAACGACATACCAATGATTAAAGTTTGACTCAAACTTCTTCAGGAAATCCCAACGCTTGCCCATGGCTTGATCTCCGTCGCCCGATTCAGCAGCAGCAAGTGCCTGTGACGCTGATTTTGTGAAGGACGATGAATAAAGCGCGAACGTTGAGCACGTTACGATCATGCGTGAATATGCCTGTTGGCGCAACTCGTCCGTCAGCAGGAATGGGCTCGAGACACCTTTTACCTACCCTTAGCAATTTCGCACTTGTTAACATACATTCCTTCAAACACGTATCCAAAAAATCGACGTGATCCCTCAGTAACTGATCCACCGTCGTCACCTTGGCTAGTTTCGCCTCTAGAGAGCGCCAATTGGGTTCCAAAACCTCAAAGGTGACAAAGGCCAAAATCTGTTGCACAAATGCCAGCATGCGCGCGCGAAGTAACAGTACGCGAAGTCTCCACTGCTCGAATTCTGGATGGTTGGGGACGGGCTTGCGCCAAGTTGTTGTCTTTTGCTCGATCCACATCGAAGCAAGGGACTGCTCGACGTTTTTGAGGTGCAAAAGGAAACGGAAGAGCAATTGATAACGTAGGATGGTCTTGCGCGAGATTACAAGGGAAAGGGGAAATTTCACCGTATAATCGAGTGCAAGAGCTTCAATGGCTGTAGAGTCTGTCAGGTTACGGGTGATCGCGCACACTATTGCAAATCTTACCTAGCATTGGCTTTTTATCGTCCTTGTCTTTATCCCGATCCTTTTTAACATCTTCCTGCCCTGCACCATCGAGCCCGCCTTCCCCGTCATCACCCCCAATAACTCCGCTCACGCTGATAACTTTCAACAGCCATTCATACAGCCCCGTACCAGCGATACTAACTTTTACGTCCTCTCGGAACAGTGAATCTTCCGCTGTGAGCGCAAGATCAAGCAAGCTTTGTAACTTGACGATGCTGGCCGATTTTGCGGGCTTTTTAAGCTCAGTGTGGGCGAGGTCGAGTAGGTGCGTAAGGAAGGAGGACTGCGATAAGAAGAAGTATCGTTTCAGGGAACGCAGACGAGGAATTAGTTGTTGATCTTGTAGCAGAAGCTGTAGCAGGGTATGGTTGGCATGCGTATACGCGTCTTCCACGAATTTGAACAGCCTGATCAACAGTCCGTTACGAGAGCAGATACTTACATGGTAGGAAAGCTCACTTTTGATCATCCATGGAGAGTTGCTGTTGGTCGTTCGTTTGATATTGACTCGGTTGCAGTTCTATGCCGCATTCACGAATGACATTTAGGTATTTGCCAGCAAGAAGGACCTTGTATTTCCACCCCTCGAGTGACGGAGGAATACATGCACCACCTGGCAGTCTGCCGCCAGGAGTCCTTGGTGGCGGGACACCAGCATGCTGCCGTTTCGACGACGATGTGGAACCGTCACGTAACTGTACACTGTGAGTAGGGACGAAGAATAACAAGGAATACACCAACCAACTCACTGTGTATCGTCTTTCCCAGTATTCGTCTGTGTAATCGACCTCCAAAATGCCCTTACTGATAAACTTGCTCTCCTTGACACAAAACTCCTCGTATGGATCTTGCAATCTTCCGGTCGTTATCCATTCACGAAGCATTTTGGCGTACGGAATACCAGCCGCGCTCAATAACGTACCATACACCTTGCATGCTGTTGGGTCTCCAGACATGCTTTGCATCCGTTCATAGAGAACGGTGAGCACCTCTCCACCCTTAACAGGGACAGCCGCACCCGTCGAGGATTTGGTGATCTCAGAGAGTACAGCTTTCAGCTTCGCACCCCCTAGGCCGAGAGCTTCGTCTCGAGCATCTTGCTCTTCATCTGCCGAGGAGGAAGAAAGAGAGGAGCCGTCGTCGTCATCGGTGTTGGCTAGCTCAAGGACCAGTTGGTAGATCAAGGAAAGTGTGTGGACCGTTGGATGGATATAGAACCATAGCTTCTGTAGAGTGAACTGTGAGGATGTATTGAACGCGTGCTCTAACTGGGATAGAAGAGTCTGGTAGTCCTGCATAGCAGAGCAGTCGTTAGGACGGCCCTTTGTCAGATAGCTGACGACAAACCTTGAGCATGTCCCGGATGGCGGCACAGAGTGCATGATTAACAAGACCAAAGTCCAGATGACTCCTACTTTCGACAAATGCAGATATGGCGGTATAGTATGTCCCCAGTGGGAGGACGCGTTCAGTCAAGTCTCGAAGGGACGGATCTAGGGAAAACACGTCATCCATCTGGGAAACTCCTCGAATTTCGTTGTGACGGGAACTGAGAACTCACCCAACGGTGATGACACGACAAAGCGGATCCCCTGCAGAGGATCGTCATCCTCTGGTGAATAATCCGGATGATATGTCACATGCGTGCCTTCAATACCCTGTAGTGTTCGGGTCGGTCTCACCAGGTCACGGTCGAGACTCGTTACTCACCATCAACACATACAACAAGTCCTCCAAGACGATAGCCTCCTGGACATCGATAGGGAGATGATCCAACACATCCTCTCTTTCTTTTCCCTTGCTCTTTGGAGTGGGATTCATTGCTCCGACGCGCGAGTTCAATGGTGCGCGGACGAAGGAAGTCTCGGCAATAAACGACGACTCATTGCCTGCGGTTGGACATGAATGACGCCACCCAAGGGCAAGGATCTGTGTATAAGACACGCACTTTTGCCTCTATTTTCACGCGAATTGTGCACGCGAGAATTGATCTCTTCGTCGATATCGTCACTTAGCCGCCTGTTCCTCCGGACGGACGCGATTGTGCCGGTGATCTATGGCCATCGTGGGTCGGTAAAGACGCGGAGATGCTAACCATATGCAAGCGACTACCTTTGTGTATTCCTTAGCGGACAAGGTAAGGTTGTTCTTGCGTGCCGGACGTGTTCTGGGAGTGTATGGGTCCATGTTGATCGAGGGAGTGGCGAAACTTGAAATGTCCAACATCGACGTGGCTGTGTAACAAACGGTCCCCAGCCAGTGCCACTTGTTCACTTGTGCTCGCCCGTATTCACTCACTCCCTTCCGTATCTCACGTTTGCACAATCTTTCTGGAACCTTCAATGCACCCACTCGCTGGCCATTGCTGGCGCTTTGAATCTATAGGAAAACTTGTTCATGGTGCGGTTACGGGTCTCTGAACTCACCTTCTGCATCACCTACTGTGACGAGGGCCAGAAGACCTTGCCGCCCCGTCATCAAGTGTAAGTTTGCCATGGACGCCGCTATGATCAACTTGTCTCTCTCATGATTGCACCCAGACGAAGATCGATTGATCACACAACTTTAATGTGGCCCCAACAAGCACATCACTACGGCCGCGCCTGTAGGGAGGAAGTCGTGGCCAATCATCGTCGTCCCAAACTTTATTCTTACACTGGCAATAAGCCCAACCCGTCCCCACTTCCTCCCTTCAAGGGCCCGGGAAGCGACAACACATGATCATGCCCAGGTCGCTTACTGCGCAAACCAAGTGAACGTGACTCCAGCTTCTTTAGATTGCGATTCTCCTCTATGCCATCTTTTGTGTAAGGCAATTGTACAATTGACTTTGCCGAATTTTCTGAGCTACGTGTATTCCACCTTCAGCCGCTGAGTCCATCAACGGACTATTTTCTCGAACGATGATTGCATGACTCGACGACGAGTGAATGAATCTGAGATCTCAAAGTGTAAGTTTTTATAGTCTCTGAGAGAGCGCGATGGGCCGTACTCTCTTGACTTATCCCATGACGAGACCTAGGAACGGGATGATGCATGTGTGCAGTGAGTTGCCTGTCAACCATGATGACATCGTCAGTTTCAACGCTCTTGCAGAATCAGAAATCCCGATACATCTGATCTCGAGATATCTACATGCCACAGTAGGATGGTTTTTTACGCTTAGCTGCTAGCCGATGGTCAGGACAGGTCCCAACCAGTCCCGACCAAAGCCAATTCACAGATAGGCTCATACTCTGAGACAGCTGCCACGTTCATTTTACCTGCGCGAGATGCTTTGAATGTCGCCGGACCATAAGTGAGATATTATTAAAAGGCAAGTCGGCTCCGTCAGCGACTCTGTCAACGACGCGGATCGAATTCCGTTTGAAATGAGTGGCGATGGCGATGCGGTCTCAAGGATCGGAACTTGGCCCGTGCTATAGCGGGTTCCTTTTTTCACCACCCTAAGGGATTCGATGAGACCACCACCACGACCATTCGGGGTGCCAGCTATCAATCTGACACCCGCATCAGGGATACGGTCAGTACACAAGAGGCAAGGGGCATGAAGAAATTACGATCCCCGATGGGATTGGTTACAATTCAGGCCGGTGCGAGTGGGGAAAGAGGGAGGGGTAGGTAAAACGGCCACGCGAGCCCGGCTTTGGCTCTCGAGATCCCAAGCGCACTTCGCTGCCACGCTACCATAGATTCCGTGTCGGTCATCGAGTCTCCTGAGGATGGGGAAGACTCGTAGAATAAGAGTGCCGAATACCGAGAGGGACGATCGTGTGAGGCTTTTTCCACACTCACACGCGACCAACTTGAACCCTACGTTCGAATCATATGCAGTGACCACACACTAACACGACTCGACGGATTGGTCGTCCCCACGAATTCGGTAGGTCCTCAGGGGAGAGACGGCTGCTCACTGTCTGGGATAAAGTTAGTATCTCAGCCATTGAGGGAAAGGCAGGAAGAAGGAAAAAGGAAGGGGGGGTAACTCACTTCTTTCCATTGCGTCCACACGTCGATGGACACGACGACAATACAAGGTCGCACATTCAATCTATCACAGGGGCCGATAACGCGAGAGGTTCTTGCTAAAAAGGGTTCCGAATTCCGGGACGCCTGTCCCCTAGTGGGTGCTAGTATAGACGCGCATCTCCAGCTTCCGTGTTCATTGAACTTTTGGTAATGGTGATTACTGAGGTATGTCGCCCGACGTCACATAGTTTGACTGACAACAGGTTACTACTTAATATTTATTTGTCTAGTCCTACTCTCTGTTCTTTTCGCAGCATGGAAGCAGCTGCTACTACGAAGTTCGTCTGCTGGGTCCTCGATGAGGATGTTCAACGCATCTTTGTTGTCGATATCTCAACGTCGGAGACCGTTTACGATCTCAAAGATGCTATACGGAATGCAAGACTACGAACTTTTCATGACGTAGACGCGCGCAAGCTCGAACTGTACAAGGTCTCCATTCGATTGGACTCTCATTCGGACGTTCAGCAACGTCTTGGCAACTTGAATCTCAATCTTGAGCAGAGACTTCACCCTTGGGAAACCCTATCGGACGTCTTCACTGACGTTCCTCGACGACACCTCCGTGTAGTAGTCAAATCACCAAGCCATCCGAGTCTAGGTGAGACATTTCAATTCTCCCTCTGACTTGGACATCTTTGACTCGACTGAAGTTCCGCAGAAACGTTCCCTAGAGGAAACCAATCCGGTCGACTGGATAAAGCATGCAAAGATTCAAAAATATGCCCCTTCCTCTATGACGAATAGTGTGTACAAGACACTGAAGATGGACCCCGACAATCATCTCATTGATGGCTGACTTCCAGCCTCGGCCAAGCCGGACGACAAAATCTCATCGCTGAATGACGAGATACCACCGATCGCACTGGTATATCAGCCCTTTGGCAAATTCCTCGATATTTACCTAGGCCAGCATGAGGGTGGACACAGCGAGGCACCTTCTCCCAGCATGAAGCAGAAAGTTGACGAGTTTGCTGAGAAAATGGCTCGTGTCTACGACGATGAAGAAAGTAGACAGGACGCTGGTCTACCGGTTCTGAATAGCATATTCAGAACAGCTCTTGGCGATTCTTTTCCAGTGATAATGGCTGCTTATATCGGTTCCTATAGAATCGATGGCCACAATCTTGGACCGCAAGGCGAACCCATTTTCCTTGTAGAGTTCAAGAATGAGATGGGTAATATGCGTTGTGATCCTATTCTCAAATTATGCAACCATTACTACCGTTTGGTTGCTGATGTCACGAAACGCCACGAAAAGTTTGTTTTATCTTCAAAGATGCCAGGACTTGCTCTGACGGTCGTTGGTATGTTCACTTCGATTTCCGAGCATCCTGTTATTAACACACTAACCCGCCAGGTCCCGTGATAACCTTCTATTCCTTTACTTCTCTCCACCAACTCCATTATACATCCCT
>JBBPLP010000531.1:0-18431 GCA_038089875.1 Fistulinella prunicolor
TTTGGCCTGAGATGTTAGGGGAAACATAGCTGCAAAACTGAGTCCTAGTGATCAGTGGCACGTCTCATCGCCTCTTGACAAGTTGTCATGTCCACTATCGCATACGGGTGTCCTTCGGTTCCTCGATGGAGGAACTCATACAGACCGTCTCATGCGATCAACAAGCAAAAGCAGAAACACTAGTATGATTGAATAAGATGGCGCAACAGAACAAAAACAAGGACTAAAATGCAGCGACTAAAAGGTGAAGGCGAGGGAAAAGAAAGACAACAAGAGAAAAAAAGGAACAGCAGTAGCAACATTTAAACACATGTCTCGTGCGAGAAGAGAAAGAGATGGAGTGACGATGGAAGGGGGGAGGGGATGAAGTGGCAATGGCAATAACATGGGAGATGAATGCTTAACTGGATGAAGTTGATAGTTCGATGCTGAAACATGCAAGTCAACGTCTCGAGATGAGAAATAAAGGGAGTCGCGAGTCTCCTGAATCCGGCCGTCCGAGTGACCATGAAAATCCAAGACTGAGGCGATGCGAGATTGGGCTACGCGTCCGTGAGTCGCGAATGTCGTCCATCAAGAAGAAAAGAGAAGAACCAAGGAAAGAACAACGACTTATGCAGGTCGCCAGGTCGTGTCCGGTAGGTCTACCATATGCGTCGCGTCGCGTCTGCTCAGCGATCGCCGCAGGTGCTGTGATGAACGACTGCGCCGCCGTACTAATATCCGACCAACTCTCGTCGCCCGTTGGTGATGGAATTGGCACGCCCACTCTTGACGTTTGGAAGAAAGCTGCATCGTGACCAGTCAACCGGTTTCAATCAGATCAATGTATTCCAGATCGCGGTTGAAACGACAGAAGCAATGCGACGTAGAGACCTGCTCGAGGGAGGAGCGCGGCGGTGGGCAAGTTCTGTGAATAAAACCAGAATGTTTCGGCGAAACCATCACGGAGGCTCCCGTTTTCCCCAAGAAGGCTGAGTATCGGATATATTGCATGAAGTAAAAGTTGGAACGCGGCATCATGAAGGTAAGGCTGTATGCGGCAGGTGAAATATAGAGTGGAATGATGAATGGTCGTTCTGGAATAGTCTCAGTTGGAGTCGGCTGTAAAAACGATGGGGCACTTACTGAATAAGCCGCCACGTCAAGTGTCTGATTCTTTCCGGATCCCAACATACCAGGTGCTGTTGATTGGGATGTTCCGCGGCCTTTCCAGTGAAGAGTGAGTATCCTCTGTGGCTGGTGGGTTCTTTGCAGTATTGATCGATGCTAGTTCCGTTGAGCAGAGTCTCATTGAACCTCGGGCATGCGCCCCCGAATCTCAAGCTCGTCATGCTCTCGATCGCTCTTCCTCGTCGTAAGGCTATAAATTCTTCACGTGGGTTCCATTCAACTGTTCCCATGCGCCCACCGTCTTGCTCGGTAGACGCTCGCACGCGAACCTGTGTCAGACTTGGTCACTCTTTGAATTCGCAGGCATTCATCCAATTCAATACCGTTCCCAGCACGCCTGCTCGACGAAGCCATTTCCAAAACGAACGTAACGACAATGCGGCATATCCCCCGCCCGTCGGGCGAGAAACATGATTACTGGACACATCCACCTCCATCAGGGCCATCTATGGTATGTCTCGCAGCCCCGGACCATCAATTGATGTCACATTCGCAGGACGAAAGCTTTGGGACACCCATCATTGATTTAAAAGGCCTATTCACGTAAGTGGATATCATTCTGTCTTCATGGTGATGGGTGAAGCTTAGTAGGTATCCCGAACAGTGCCTCCAAGACGTCGACGAACCTATCTTCGGCTCTCGAGGAGGACATTAAGAAATTGCTCAATCGCACTCAAGTCCAATATGGCGAGACCAAGAGCGGCTTTCAACATCAAATGGACTCATAAACCGTCTAAGGATCTCTCTGTCCCCGAATACTAGCAACCATCGCCGGCACAGATCGCCAGGCCCATGCTAAACTGCCAAGACCCCCGTTTGCCGGTCGAAATAGCTTCCAAGCTTTCGTTTGATGTAGTCGCGCGACCTAGAAGGTATCAATGATAGAATCCAGCCCGATCATAGCTGAAAAGGCACCTCTGGGCTGGAACTTCAGCAGGACAACGTTATGTCCCACACTTAATAGTGAGTTGTCGTCGTCCTTCAAGGTGTCCTCGACAGCACATATGACGCACCAGGTCAACATTGGACACCAGAGCATATACTGTAAGCAACAAGCTCCCAGGACTGGTTTACGAGAAACTGTAGGTTCAACGCATCGAAAAGGATAAATAGGGACGTTGTTTGTTGAATCCTGAGATCTGAATTCTCGGCCAACGCGCATCGACAACGTGCCATGCCATTTTAAGAGGCCATAAGGGAATTATGCTGATGAGTGTTTTCTGGGCATCAACATCGAGCTCAACCACATGCTCAGCATCGTAGGGGGTAACATGGGATTTAGTACGATATGCCCCCTCGCAGAAAGCTCCTGGAAGATGCTCGCATGTACTCACCAACTCTGAATCCACGTACTGCTGTCTCGCCATTTACACCTTGCCATAAATCGTATACATGTGTATCTATAGCACGTGATGAGAGGCCTTTTCGACAGGGGAATTCAAATGTTGTCACCTTAATGGGGAGGCGCCTGCCTCTGGATGGCTAAAGTCAACGGCAACACGCGCCATATCTTCCAGGTAGTTCCCAGGGGTAAGCATAATGACTCTAACGAACAGGCATCATAGCCAGGTATACTACTATATGACAATGACGAACCTTGATAAGATAAATGAGATATATGTCATGGACAGTGTAGCAATGGAAGAGCCGAGTGACTTCTTTACTTGCACCCCCGAGTCAGCACCCCTGTACCAAAAAATGCGATGCGGGCCAGGATTGTTGGCATGATGGCGACTAAATGTATGCATGGTTAGTCGGCAAGAACGGATGAGACGAGTATTGATGAGACCTTTCGAGCATCTCGTGCCTCATTAGCGAAGGAACGATCGGAGAATTCGGTCGCGGTTATCGGGTAAGTTTCTAGTACTTGAATTGCGTTCAGTAGTTTGTCCTCAGTCCACGCTTCTTGTGTTGGGTGGCTAGCGTGAATAAGCTACAGGAATTTACATAATGAGTAAGTAGCATGAAGACGTACATTCAGTGTGGTAGACTGGAAGTAAGCACACAAGCACGGGTGTACGTGCATGCAAACGGCTGCGAGTAAATAAATCTCAGTGAAGGCGAGCGAGGAGAATGGGAGTGAGGATGCTTAGTCAGCAATTCAGGATGCATGTCGACCCGACTCTCCCTCAAGGTCTCACCGCTGCATGCCATGCTCGTGGATAAGTTTGCCGAATTCAGAGAGGCGATTCCTTCGCAACATTTTCGAATCACTTTGATTCCCGCTCGTCCCTCGCCGCATGATCCGGCGCCTCATCTCTAGCTCACAAACTTGTCGATTCCCCGTCCTCCTGTTCCTCTACGATCCAACCTGGTGAACTTTCATCGACTCTTTTTCATGGCTCGAGATATCTCACGTGTTGATATAGTATGGGTCCAATCATCTCCGAATACCATTTCGTCTGTTGTATCAAGCCTTTCCTCTCGCCGGTCATCACGAACGTGTTGGACCAGGTAGATTTCCATGGACCACGATCCAATCTCCCATTACAAACGTTATCGTGCCGCTTGCTTGGAACACATACCAACTCGGAAGACTCTTTTACCGCCATCATGCAGGCAACCTTCGCATATCGCATGTTGACATAACCTTTGGCTCCAAATTGGCAGCCTCGCACGAGATTGTTGATGCTGCCAGCCTATCGCATTCCATCGTACATACTGTGTTTAGACCTGGAAAGAATGTGGCAGACACTGCTGCAACAGAACGTTTCTCTACCATGGGATCGGAAGCAGTGGCTGGATATGATCGCATCTGGGAACTATCGTTAATATGAACTCCGTCTTTAGTCCCTCATCATGCCGCCGTTCTTCGCCTTCCCTTCTTTGCCGTGATGGTGGAAGTCTGGCAGAAAAGTAATAGATCATTTGGTAGGCACTTTCAAGATGTATGGGTTTTCCTGCCTTCTGTGCCAGCTCGAGGCTTTGTTGTGCAAGTATGCTCCGAGTCGACGAGACATTAGTTACGGCAGGGAGGCAATGCCCACTCTCGTCATCTATTGATCATTCTGTGATTATTTCAGCAAGTTTGGTTATCTACACGCCAACAAGGACCCTTCCGGGCCACTCTATGACCACGCAGCCTTCCTGTGTCGCCTGATGGCAAGGTCGTTGCATATCACCTTCGGTTTCAAATCAGGTCTCAAATAATTGTTGATTTACTTGGCCCGGGAGATCATATAACTGCAGTGACCACGGTTAATTCACTGGCCCACTCACAACCCCTTGCTCCTCGACTCTTCGTCTTGGTGTGTTGTTCGGCACTGAATTTCCTCTTGCATCTACAATGTCCTCTGACCTACAATCTGTCTTGGAGGCTGTCCAACTCAATGATTATGTATCTCGTATGCTCGCTCGTCCTTCCAGAACATGATTGACCTTACAGACCATTGCAGTTGTTGTCATCGTCGCTATTATATATGACTATTGTAATGTTATTCCGCAGCTTATCCTCTTAGTCTGTAATGACGATTTTCGATTCGGCGTCTGAAGTCATCATCTTTCCGAGAGAGGTGCGTCATTTACACACCGGTTTTCCTAGTTCTACTCGTAAACTCACAAATTCAAAGATCGACTACATTTGGGTAAGAATGCAGCTCAGATGTTCAGTAAAGCATCAGTGTCCCTGACAGTACGACAGCGCAAACCTTGGACATGGATCTCTACAGTGTTTATCATAGTGGGTATCAACCATCTTGCACACATTCCAAGGTGACGGTGCCTTAGGTGCGCTATGTTGGTCTGTCTTCCATTATGTAAGTCTACGGTTTTCCAAATGGATAATAGATCATAAGGCTAATGTGAATGCATGCATTATGGAGCCTTAATGCCCTCGGTATGCTCAAAGTGCAACCAAAAGACCATTCATCTGACCAAAGATTCATCTATAGGTGGCACTACATTTGTTCCTGGGCCTCGCATAGTGAGTCATATTGCAGACTTGCATGTGACCAGCAATATCATATTTGTTGCAGACGTATGTACTTTGCACCCAAATTCAAGTTTTGAACAGTGCTGAAACCTGACCATGCTTCAACAGTTGTAAGCAAATCAAATTGTTGCTTTCGCCACTTCAGAGCACGGAATAAATATTTCAAAGGCGTCATAATCGATCTGGTACCAGCTTGGGAGTTCCAATTGTTTATCCCTGTTGCTGATTGTGAGTGACCGAATCCCTTGATATCATTTTAGGACATAATGGTTTAAATTGGCAGGGGTCATGATCATGCGGGTGTATGCAATGTGGAATCGATCCAAAAGCATACTCTATGCCCTTTTGTTGATTTACGTGCCACAGGTTGTAGTTTCCCTTGTTCTTGCAGGCATCTATAACAGTCCCAACACCCATTCATCAGGTGTGTCTCATCCTGAATTACATGCGACACCGCAATTTCATGCAGGGACAATCCATGCGATGTCATTTCTTCTATAGTCTGGGCAACCCAAGTCATCAATTTCTCTTTTTGCAATTACAGTATCGACACCACGTCCGTGTTCGACTGGTGTGCCTACATCCCACGATTTTTTCTTGCCACTGCACTTTTGGTTCTCGCTGTTGCTCAAACATCGAAGCAGTCTGTGGAAATGTACAAAGCGACGAAGCAGTGGCAGCCTAACCGATACATGCGACTCCTTGTGAGGGAAGGAATTCTTTATTTCCTCGCGTACGTCTCAATTTCACCACGCTTGTTTCCACTCGTTGCCACAAGTTCGCCAGCCTATGTTACTGCTGATCACTTGGATATTTCCTCTGTATATCTAGAAACATACTTTACGCTGTCGCTGACGTGGTAACAAATGGAGTCAACGTAACCAGCACTCCGATGCTCTTCCTCTATGCGTTTAGTATTACAGCCCTATTTATCATGATGCCTCGGTTCATCATCGGGGTGCGGGAGCTGTATGAACACGACCTCCGAGGACGCTGGCAAGGGATTGACACCGGATTCGGTGTCATATCGCAATCTATTTCCAGCCAACACGCTGCCGTGTCTGCTATCGAATTCGCAGATGGTGTCCCTGGCCACAGCCAGGTCGTAGAGGAAGAAGCGGATGAATCGGAAGGCATCGAACTCAAGGAGCGTCGAGGTGACGAGAGCCGGGTTTGAAGGAAGTCGGAGGGTCACTGGTGCCGGTGGATCGAGGAAAGAAGGTGATGAAAGAAGGTTATGATCTTAAATGATCCTGATGGTCGAACGATGTATCTGATTTTCTTATCATGTATATTGCGTGTCCTCACTTCGGTGTCTCGTCAGTACAGCGCAGTGTATAAACGCTCCGATGGGTGCACGATTCGGATATTTATTTTTGATGCGCATGTCGCCCGCACCGAGCATGAGGACTCAAGAGACGATGTCAATTCGGCTTGAGGCGTCAGAGGAAACACAGCTGCAAAACCCAGTCCTAGTAGTCAGTGCAACGTCTCTGTGAAGATCACCTCTTGACAAGTTATCGTGTCCACAATCCACCACCGCGTGCGGACGTCGGTCTCCTGCGGGAAGCAAACAAAAACAGCAACACTAGTATGGTTGGATAAGATGGTGCAACAGGACAAAAACAAGGGCTCAAATGCAACGACTAATAGCTCAAGGCGAGGGAAAAGAAAGACAACAAGAGGGAAAAAAGGCAACAGCAGTAGCAACATTTAAACACATGTCTCGTGCGAGGAGAGAAACAGATGGAGTGACAATGAGAAGAAGGGGGGATGAAGTGGCAATGACAATGACAATGGTAATGGTAATGGGGGATGAATGCGTGCAAGGATAAAGCTAATAGTATGATGCTGAAAACATGCAAATCAACGTCTCAAGATGGGAAATAGAGGTAGTCACGAGTCTCTTGAATCCGACCGTCCGAAAGACCATGAATATCCAAGACTAAGGCGGTGCGAGATGGGGATATGCGTCCGTCAAGAGAGAAGAGCAATGGGAAAGGCAAACGACTCATGCAGGTCGCCAGGCCGCGTCTGGTCGGCCTACCATATGCGTCGCGTCCGCCCAGCTCGACGGAACGGTCGAGTCGGACCTCCCAGCGATCGTTGCAGGTGCCGTAATGAACGACCGCGCCGCCTTACTAATATCCGCCCGACTCTCGTCGCCCCTCGGTGATGGAATCGGCACTCCCATTCTTGCCTCCTCGCGTGATCGTGATCGCGACTCAGGATGTGCTGTCAGTCGCGACGCCGTTGCCTTGGACGGCGCTGAGATGGAGATGCTCGAGGGAGTGACACGCAGGCCCTGGGACGCCACGGGGCGCATCGGCGACAACATCGGCCGTCCGAACGTGTAGTTCTCCTGACTGCTGCCGTTGTGCGAGGCGCTCCCGGACTGCGACCGTTCATCGGAAGTATAGACCATGTCTTCCTCGAGGCGTGCCATCGACGAGTTGGCTCGGCTACGTATCGACCGGACGAGTTCGACCGACGACTATGATGCGTTCCCTAGGCTTTGAATGAGCGACTGTGCACGCGAGCGTACCCCAAACCCGGCTCCGGAACCTGACGAGACCGAATTTGACCGCGATTCAGGACCCGATTGGGAGCTGCGCTGTCCACGTCGCCGTCAACTGCTCGCGATCGACAAACACAGGCTGCGCGGGACGGCCCCCAGTAGACCTACGCCGTCTTTGCCCTCTGCTGCCTTGTGGGGACCCTCTGGTTCAGGCTGCTCCATCATCTGGGGCTCTTCCCCCGCATCATCGGCTTCTTCACCTTCGTCCTGTTCCTCGCTCAAGGAAGGCTCGTATCCCGCCGGCAAGTGATCGGTGTTTTCGCTGTTGGTACGTATTCGAGGAATCAATCCTCACCCTGGGAATATCACCGGGGAAGGTGAGGATGGGAATGCAGGCATCATTCCAGCACGAGCCCGTCCTCGACCGGGTTGAGGATGACGAGGGGGCATGGGAATTGGACTTCCATATCCAGACGTAGGACTTGACATTACGGATCCAGTCATCGCCTGCGACATGGGCGATTCAGATGTGTCAGCCTTGACCGCTCAAGATCCATAGGCCGATCCTAGAAGGCCGAGGGATAAGAGAAGCACAAGTGAGGTGAGATGCGGACGTACCAGCTGACGAAGAGGAACAGTGCTCGCCGCACTCTCCATGCGGCATTGGCGAACAATACGCCATGGGCATAATCTGTCAACGTGCCATCAGACGTATGGAAGAAGGTCGTATCCCGACCATTGAAGCCAGCTTCAATCAAATCAGCGTGTTCCGGACTCACGGCCGAAAACGACAGAAACAGTGCGACGCAGAGACCAGCTCGAGGTAAGAGGAGCGCGACGGTGAGCAAGTTCCGTGAATAAATCCAAAAACGTTTCTGCGAGGCCATCATGGATCCCACCGTTTTCCCCAAAGAAGGCCGAACATCGAAAAGTTGCTGTACAACGTCATGGAGGTAAGGCTGAGTGCGGAGGATGAAAGGTAGAGTGGAATGATCCGTGGTCGTTCTGGAACAGTCTCAGTTGGAGTCGATTGTAAGAGTGAGGGGGCACTTACTAACGCGCCATCGGCTGTAGAAGGAGTAAACGAGCTCGCACAGCACAAACACCATCATGGCAATCCAAACGGGCCAGCAAGCTAAATAAGCCGCTACACCAAGTGCCCAATTATTTCCAGATCCTGACACACCAGCTGATATCGGATTGGGGTGCTCCGCGACCCTGCCAGCAAGGAGTGAGCGAGAAAACAAGATGACATGAAAGGGTGCGCATTGCAACCACATAAATACAGGGCTGAAGTCAAAAAAGGTTTGCAGAGGGATGTGATAAAACGTGAAAAAGGGAAACAGGTAAAAGTAGAGCCTGGCCAAGAGGGTGGGGTTTCGGAAGAGTTCCAAATGGAGACCGTTCGAGTTGAACTTGGGACGAACATGATCGTGCGTTGAGCCGCAGCAGAGGCCAGTGTGGGACTCAGCCCACCCGTCGTCGCGCGAGACCAGACTCGAAGGCGCATGAAGCGCGTCTGTTTGGTGATCTCACGGTTGTCCCGTCTGGGCTGGCCTGGATCCTGAAGACTGACGACACGACCGGAACGCGGGGTAGGTTTACGACCGACGTTGAACGTTTCGACAGGCATCAACCCCGGGAAGAGTTATCCATTGGACGAATGAATGGCAGAGCCAGGGTCTGGTGGGGGGATGGAGCCAGCAGGGATAACCTTCTGAACCTAGACAGAGGCAGTTCGCGGTGGCAGATCCGTGGGAAATTCTAGATCGTCTCTGGAGCCTAGTGCCGTTGAACTTGCACGCATGGATTTGTCGAATATCCTATATAGCTGGTCAGTTTGCTTAGGACTCTTTGTGGTATTGACCAATGCTACTAGTTCCGCTGAGCAGGGTCTCATTCAATGTCGAGCGTGTGCCTCAAGTTCACCTGCGAATTTCAAGCTCGTCATGCCTCTCGATCGCTCACAGTGACTCATGTTCGTCGTGAACCTATGAGTCCTTCATATGGGTTCCATTCATCTGTTCACATGCATCCATAGTTGTTCTCGGCAGGCGCGCGCGCGCGAACCTGTGTCGGACTTGGTCACTTTCTGAATTCGCCGGCATTGCATCTAATTCGATACCATTCCCAGCATGCCCACTCGACGAAGCCGTTTCCAAAACGAACGCAGCGCCAAGGCACGGTCCTCGCCCGTCGAGCGAGAAACACGATCACTGGCCACACCCCCATCTATCAGGCCATCTACGGTACACTTTCCAGCCCACAAACAGTGAATTCAAGGCGTCGGCTTTGCGGGACGAGAGCTTCTATGGCACACCCATCATTCGTTTGAAAGTACTGTTCAGGTACGTGACCATTACTCTGTCTTCATGGTGATTGGTGAAGCTTGGAAGGCATGTCGAACAGTGTCTCCAAGGCGTCAACGAACCCCTCTTCGGCTTCTGAGGAGGATATCGAGAAGTTCCTTTCTGGCCGAAATCACTTCCAAACTTTCCTTTGGTGTAAAGTCGCGCGACCTAGAAGGTATCAAGGAGAGAACCCGAACCGATCATAGCTGAAAACGAACTCCTGAACTAGGGCTTCAGCAAGACGACGTTGTGTGCCACACCTAATAGTGAGTTGTCCTTGTCCTTCAAGGTATCCTCGACGGCAATATGACCTTTGCCGACAGATCGCGGCATCTGGAGGCGAATGGGATGGTGATGACTGTGACATCACAGATCAAATGCACGTCTTGCCACCTATCCTAATTTCGGCTCGGCACTGCAGACGTAGGTATGCCACCAACCCCAAACGCTACGACCTGATGCCTTTCAAAGCTTCACGAGAGAAGTGACCTGGGAAGTGTTTGAAACGATGGCCACAACTTCCTTGTCGATTCACTTTGAGATCGTCATTAAGGTGGGTCCTTGTGTCATAATGCGTCGCGTCCGGCTTGAGATGTCAGAGTGCAACATTCAGCTTTAAAGCTCATTCTATTGCATCAGTTTCGCATTCAAGGGCATTCTCACCCACGGACGCTGGGAGCAGCGCACATGCTCCTGAAATGGAGGAAGGCGGACTGTATACACCCAACAATAAGGATTCAATTCAATTCGAATTAAGACGACCAGAGCGCCATCCGGCTCAGATCGCACTCCGACGCTAACTCAGACTGGGACTCGGATTCAGAGTCACTAGATGATGAGCCAGTTTATTCTAGTCAACCTTCTACAGCATTCCTCATGGCATTTGCTCACGAACTTGATCTTGACGATTCCTTCGGGCTAGGTCCAACCACTCAAGCGACTCGCTGGTGCAGATGAACTTGGTGAGGGCGATGAGGCTGTTGTGCATTTATTCGTACGGGTGATGGAAACCAAGCCAGCGCCGAGGAAGGGGATGGATTCGATGACGGCTTTGACGCTCAGGGTGCGTATGAGATTGGTCATAGCAAGGATCCGTTTGAACCGACAAAAGAGATGGTGTTTGGAATTCCACCTGCGCATGTCGGGTGCAAGGAAAAGAATCGAGTCAGTTAAGGATGCTTGGTGAGGATTTGTTACAAGATACGATTGAGATTGGAGCCATGGGGAGAAAGTTAGGTGTTTTTCAATCCCGATGAAATTACGCAGGTGTCATCCACGAGTCAGAAACTGTCCTCACCGTCCTCAATTCATGGAAAGAAAAGTGTACATCACCTGTCTCTAGTAGCTCCGAGGTCAATGAACCACACCCGAATCTAAGCAGGGAGAGGTGGTGGCCAAGATGGAAGACGCTCAGCACGAGGAAGAAGGGAATAGGTATATGGTTTCGAGCATATACGGGACAAGGCAACTCTGCCTCCTGACTATTGGCACCGCGATATGTGGTTCACTATGGTACCAATACGTGATCTTGTCGTTCCGCTTCTTTGCGTGTTTGTTTTCACTCGCGCCCATATCAGGCCTGAAAATCGGGACATAGCAACACTTGCATTATAACGACCTTGCTTATATACGACTACGCTCCATGGTTCATTACACTTCACAGCCCCCAAACTATTGAATGGAAAAGTCAATACTATTCCAAGGTCGACGTCAGGAGTTCCTATTATGCCTTCCTCTATGTAGTGTCCTGTCCGGGATAGCGTGTACGCCGCTACATGTCCTAGAACTGAGGTCGGAAACACCCCGTAGTATTACCCGAACTACTCTGTATGGCATATGGGACATGGTCCAGTTTTTTTCGTCAGCTCGTCTCAGTCTTTCCGGTTCTGTAGCCACTGCCGTTTAGTAAAACCAAGAGCTGGTTGGTTGAAACGGCGAGGTTTTGATCATGATGCAATATCACTTTCGACCCGCATCCTGCTATCTCTCCATCTTTGATGTGCTAGACAATTTCGACGACCCTATTCGAGTACCCAACGTCACATTGCTCTGAGTCAAGCGCCAAGTCTGAGGATCCGAGACAAGATAAATACTGGCTATTTGGCTTGGGGGGGTTAGAGAACAGCGCAACTGCAGAACTGGGTATTGGTGGTCGGTGCGCCGTCTCATGGTGAGATTGCCTCTTGTCCACCATCAGCAATATGGGTGTCGTCCAGACAGTCCGATAGAGGAACTTTCGCATGGGCATTTCGTGCTCTCAACAAGCAACAAGCAGGGCACTAGTATAGTTGGACAAGATAGTGCAACACGACAGAACTGAAACAGGAACTAAAATGCAAGGATTAATAGATCAAGGGGCAGTCAGATTGACGACTACGACACATTCCCTAGAATTTGAATGAGTGATTATGAACGCGAGCGTACCGCAGGTCCGCGTAAGAACCCTGAGCAGACCGAGCCAGACGTGATTGAGAACCCGACTGAGATCTGCGGCGTCTACATGCATTGGACGAACGCTGGCTGCGTGGAACAACGTTTAGTACATTCACGCTGTCTTCAGCTTTTGCAGCCTCGTGGGGATCCTCTAGTTCGGGCTGCTTCGTCATTTGGGGTCATCCCTCACATTGTCGGCCCCTTCCTCGTCGTGTTCCTCACTCAAGAAAACTTCGTATCCGGCTGAGGCGTCATCAGTGTTCTCGCTGTCACTAGTACAAATTCGGAGAGAGATGAGCCGGCACTGGGGATATCACCAGTGAAGGCGAGGACGGGAATGCAGAAATGGTTCCAGCTTGAAGGACGGCCAGGGTAAGGTATGGGAATTAGACCAACATATCCTGACGTAGGAGCTGACGTGACGGATGGACTCATTTGCGCCATGGATGATTCGGATGGTATATTTCGTTTCCCAGTCGATTTCGTAGTTCTCAAATAGGTGGAGTGCAAGTTCGATGACGGCGGCGTGTCAGCAATTGGCGCTCTTCCTTTCGCAAGCTCGGCATCGGTGGGAACGTTATTTGATGCCCGAATGATACCTACGCGCCATACACCGCGAATGGGTACGGCAGCTTCATCAGCGGTGCCGAAGGTCCTCCGGTTTCCTGATCCTTGGATTATCGTTTACCACCTTGGGAGTGATATTTGACAGCTCAGATACTGGTGGGGGCGTGAGGCCCGCCTCGTTGTCCATCCCCAGATGAGCAAGCAAGACCACCGAAAGATCACCTCGACACGCAGGGCAGGACAGCGTTAGGCACATTGCTGCCAACACTGGCTCAACATCAGAAGTGGGCGTAGTCGATACGCTAGGGATCTCCGCTCTCTACACTTCGATCTTTGCCACGTTTATGCTTCACCATGTAGGCGGCTTGAAGATGAGAAAATCAAGCACTTCCTGGAGGCCCGTAGGCGCTTGCTCGTCGTCTGGTTCCGCGGAAGGGCATCGGCGTTCTCACTGCCATCACTTGAATGGACAGGAACCATTTGTGGCCTTCTTCCCCCCACCTAAAAGGTAACCAGAATTTCGTACAACCTTCAAGATTCATGAGCCGATCCTATGGAGCTGAGGGAGCATTAGCGAAGAGTACGCCAAGCGTAATCGATCAACGTGCCACAGAAGTGCGGAAGAGTCATATCGAACCCAACTTCGAGTTAATTAACATATGTATTCCGGATAGATGGTTACAATCAATAGAAAAAGTGCGACGAAGAGACCTGCCGGAGAGTGCAACGGTGGAATTTTTTGGGAATAAATTTCGGCAGGACCATCACGGAGGCCATCGTTTTCTCCAAAGAAGGCAGAGTGTCGGATGTACTACATGAAGTCAAGGTTGAGGTACCACATCATGGATGCTAGGCGGAATGTGGAGGGTGGAGGTAGAGTAGAATGATGTACAGTTGTTCCGGAATAGTTGCAATTGGGATTGACTGGGGGATGAGAAGGCGAGTACTCACTAACGTGCCATGGAGATTGGTGTAAACAGGTTCGTGAACGACAAACATCATGATGATCCAAACCAGCCAGCAAGCCAAAGATACTGCCACGCCAACTGCCAAATTGTTTCCAGATCCTGCACACCAGGTGTTGTCGGATTGGGGTGTTCTGCGACCTTACTGGCGGCAAGCGAGCAAAAAAGCAAGAGAACATGAAGGGGCATGCACAGTAGCGACACAAATAGGGCAAAGGTTTGCAGAAGGACTCGATAAAACGTGACGAAGGGAGACAAGTAAAAGTAGAGTCCAGTGAGGAGGATTGGATTTTGCATGAGCTTCAGGTGGGGAGCGTTGGAGTTGAACTTGGCAGATATGACCCCAGCAGTGAGCTATCCATTGGACGAGTGAATGGTAGAGCCCGGGTCCGGTGGTAGGGAGCCAGGAGCGCTAGCCTTGGATTTCCTGGGGTAGCCAGACGAAGACGGTTGTTCGGAGTTCGTCCAGCCTAGATCTTGCTTTTGGCCTATAGCTAGGCAGTGATTACCAATCGACCGTCTCGGAGGTGCGTGGGAATTCGAGATCCCTCTCTACTCGGAAATGCCGACTGCTGAACCCCTGTGAACGCATTAGAAGACTCGAACCATATGCCCAATCCGTCTCTTGTCTTCAATGTCTCTCCCTTTGGCTGTTTCCTCTACTCGCTTGACCCCGCGAGTCGTTAATACTATATGCAGGTGATGTACGCCTTTTCTTTCGCAAACGTGAGGTCAGTGTACTGCAATGGTATCTGGTTTTTGGACAACACCAGCCTACCATACGCCACGAATACGCACAGTAATTTAACTGAATTTTGAATGATATCACAACTTAAGACCTAGCAAAAACGCAACACCCCCTCGTCATCCATTCCTCGATCGGAACAATACCTTCGAAGGCTAGTCCACTCCCCCCAAAAAATACTCCAAGGGTGGGCGTGTTGATACACCACGCAGATTCCCTCCACTTGATTTGTCCTTCTGTACCTTGCCTATGCTCTGCAGGCAAATTGACAGCGAGAACTCAAATGCTCCTTGAATGTATAGATGCGTCCATGCCTTCCCGGGCCAGCTTGTGGCATGCACGGAATGATTAATGACCATCCATCAACACCATTGTGACATGACATTGGAGTACATGAGCAGTGATCAGATGCTCGACTGCACCATCAATCACAGTGGACTACCCAAACATGTCGCTCGTTAGATGGGCAGTGCACTTGACTAGCCATCGCGATAACGTGGTTCACCATGTTACGTCTTTTCACTCACCCGTATCACCGGATCTAAAAAATTTCACCATTATTACTTCACAGATCAGAGACCCGAAGACAATCAATTTTGGTCTTTCGCACTTACATGACCATGCCGAACTCTGCTTTCCGTAGCTTATTGCACCCCGCCGCCCATATCCAATGCCAAAGTCTATACCGGTCCCGAAGTTGACCTATGGAGTTTCGGTGCAGTATTCTATCTCCTGTCTGGAGTAACCTGCACGTATGTATACCCTAGAACTGTAGTGATTTCTTGTATCCTACGTTGCAGTCGTGCCAGTGATCCCCTGTTTGTAGCGTCGTCCGATGCTCATCACCTCGTCTCAATTTTCCCGGGGGTTTGGCTATTGTCAAAGTTGGTTGGTTGAGACGAGAAGGCCTCAATCATGATGATGCTCTGGCCTTTTGGGTGACTTGGTCGAGATTCCTCAGTGAGCTAGGCAAGGTTAGCTTCGTCTGAGAATCGTAAAGTGCAAATGCCATCTTTACTGTAAGGTACTGCCTAAAGTACAAGAATAGCCGCCTCTTATCCCACTTTCCCACCTCCTGCCATCTTGCTATCAACCGCATCCCTGTTGTGCTCGACGACCTCAATGAATCTGTTCAGATACCTTACACCAAACTCAATTCAACACCCAAGCTGTCCGTAAGGGAGATTTGGTGGGGGCCTCTGAAATACTTACGGGCTAAACACTACCTTCGCACACTCCTGCTGAGCTAACGACAAGATGGGACTTAACCGATCGTTCAGCCCTGAGATATCGTCACTCAGACTGCTCAAAGGCAGCACAGAGGGATTCGTCGTAAGTAAAGGTAAGTTCACAGTGTCAGTTCACTCACCTTGGGGCAGAGGAATCATTGAGGCGCTGCGTTCCCTCCAGTTGCTGTACCTCTTTACTATGCCCTCTGCGCCGGAATCTATAGCTACGACTCATCAGAAGGCCATTGGGGGGATCGCTGCGATAGTACATCGTGTAGAATCATCGACCTCATCCGACGAGGCTGCCAATCAGATGGGCCGCATGCCCTCAAGTGAATAGATCAGCGACACAGGTTTGTAATATTACGTGCGCGCTCTTTGTTCGGTCTATCATTGCCTTCCATCGCGGATGGTGTGTTTCGACCTGGAAAGAATGTGGCAGACACTACCGCAATAGAACGCTTCTCTACCATTAGATCGGAAGCAGTGGCGGGATATGATCGCATCTGGGAACTATCGTTAGTATGAACTCCATCTTTAGTCTCTCATCATGCCGTTCTTTACCTTCCTGTCTTTGTCATGATGGTGCATAATAGTCCAGAAAAGTAGTATGTACACCATTTGGTAGGCGCTTTCAAGAAGTACCTGTTTTTCTGTAGGTTTCTTGCCTTCTGTGCCAACTCAGGCTTTGTTGTGCAATCTTGTGGACATATACTGTACTGATGAGACGCCTTTGCGCAACAGCAGAGATCAGGTGGTGTGCTCCGAGTCGACGAGACGTTAGTTACGGCGGGAAGGCAACGCCCACTCTCGTCACCTATTGATCATATCTTGATCATTTCAGCAAGTTTTCTTATCTACACGCCAACGAAGTCCCTTTCGGGCCACTCTATGACCACGCAGCCTTCCTGTGTCGCCTGATGGCAAGATCGTGGCATATCACCTTCGGTTTCAAATTAGGTTTCAAATAATTGTTGATTCACTCGGCCCGGGAGATCATATAAATGCAGTGACCACGGTTAATTCACTGGTCCACTCGCAGCCCCTCACTCATCGGCTCTTTGTCTTACTGTGTTGTTCAGCACTGAATTTCCTCTTGCATCTGCGATGTCCTCTGACCTACAATCTGTCTGGGAGACTCTCCAGCTCAATGATTATGTATCCTGTATGCTCACCAGTCCCTCCTGCACATGATCGACCTTATAGACCATTGCAGTTGTTATGATCACCCCCGTTATATACGACTATTGTAAGATGTTATTCTGCAGCTTACCACCTCAGTCCGTAATAATGATTTTTATTCGATATCTGGAGTCATCACCTTTCCGAGAGAGGTGCGTCGTTTACACACTGGTTTTCCTATTTCTATTCGTAAACTGACAAGTTCAAAGATCGACTACGTTTGGGTAAGGAAGCAACTCCGATGACCAGTTAGGCACTGTGTCCCTGACAGTACAACAGCGCAAACGCTGGACATGGATCTCTACAATGTTTGTCTTAGTGAGTATTCACCATCATCTCGTGCACATTCTGAGGTAACAGTTTTTTAGGTGCGCTATGTCGGCCTTTCCACTATTATGTAAGTCTAGCTGGCAAATGGATTATAAGACTAACATGAATGCGTGCGTTCTGGAGCCTTACTGCCCTCTGTATGTTCAAAGTGCAACCGGACGACCATTCATCTGACAAGAGATTCATTCATAGGTGGTTCTACATTTGTTCACGGTCCTCCCAAAGTGAGTCATGTTTGCAGACTTGCATGTTACCAGCAATGACATACAGTATCTGTCGTAGACGTATGTACTTCGCACCCAAATCCAGGTTTTGAACAGCGCTGAAATTCAAACCTGACCATGCTTCAGCAGTTGTGAGCGAATTAAATGATTGCTTTCGCCACACCAGAGCAGCAAACATATATTTCAAAGGCATCATCATCTATCTGGTACCAACTTGGGAGATCCAATTATCTCTCCCTGTTGCTGATTGTGAGTGACCAAATGCCTTGATATCATTTTACGAAATAATGGTTTAAATTGGCAGGGGTCATGATCATGCGGGTGTATGCAATGTGGAATCGATCCAAAAGCATACTCTATGCCCTTTTGTTGAT
The DNA here is from genome assembly GCA_038089875.1 of Fistulinella prunicolor. Lineage (NCBI taxonomy): Eukaryota > Fungi > Basidiomycota > Agaricomycetes > Boletales > Boletaceae > Fistulinella > Fistulinella prunicolor. The sequence goes on from JBBPLP010000531.1 coordinate 18,023, forward strand.
TTACGTGCCACAGGTTGCAGTTTCGCTTGTTCTTTCAAGCATCTATAACAGTCCCAACACCCATTTATCAGGTGTGTCTCATCCTGAATTACATGCGACACCGCAATTTCACACAGGGACAATCCATGCGACATCATGTCTTCTACAGTCTCGGTAACCCAAGTCATCGATTTCTCTTTTTGCAATTATAGCGTCGACATCACGCCCGCGATCAACTGGTGTGCCTACATCCCACGATTTATTCTTGCCACTGTGCTTCTGGTTTTCGCTGTTGCCCAAACATTAAAGCAATCAGTGGGAATGTACAAAGCAACAAAGCAGTGGCAGCCTAACCGATACATGCGACTCCTCGTGAGAGAAGGAATTCTTTATTTCCTCATGTATGTCTCGGTTCCACCATTTCCATTTC
>JBBPLP010000532.1:0-18412 GCA_038089875.1 Fistulinella prunicolor
CTGGAGCCAGGCAAGATTATCCCCGAGGACCGAAACAGCGTGTGCACATTTGGTGCGGAAAACCGTGAGGCTTTGAAGGTCACCTTGGCTGATGTACTTCAACGCCGCGGAATTCCCAGGTGGTAGTGGTTGGCGCAATAGGCATGTTGCTGCAGCTCTTGCCTCTGGTTCGTAACGGAAACGGCAGGCGATGGCGAATACGTGGAGTGGATCCTTCTCCAGAGTCGACGTTTCAAGTAGCGTTCTTCGAACCCTTTGCTCCACTTCTTCCATGCCGTATTTGATAGCTGCCTCCAATACACCCTCCACTTCTACCATACTTTCTAGGTGGGGGTCATCAACCGGAGCAGGGTAGCAGAATCTGAGAAGCATATCCAGAACCCGGCTGCGTTCGGTAACTGGAATCACTTCAAGACCATGATGCAACTCGTCGTGCGGACTTCTAACTTGAGGACGAGGAAGGTCGAACATGGAGTCGAAAAACGGTGATGCAAAAGCAAGCAGACAACGATATAGTCGAAAATACACGTCGTCCGACGAACGGAGGACAATGTCCGCCTTTTTAGAATTGAAGGGAGGTGCAGCGACTTTGTGCATAGCGTGGTGGTACGGGATGGATGAAGGTATGTGAAAGACGACCCTTGGACTCTGCTTGAGGTTTTATGTGCATCATTGGCCAAAACTAAATATAATTACTTCATACAGTTTGGTCTAGGTTGGACTGCCACAGTTGGTTTCTATAATTCCGTGCAAAATATCTCCCGTTGATAAGGTCCTCGGGTTCGGAAGAAGTAAACCCAAGCTCGGCGAGTTAAAAGGTAAAAAAAGACATCTCTACAGTTGCGGAGTGCTACCGAGCCCCTTGCGCCAGATTTGACTCCCTCCCACGCCCCAAAAATTCGCGTGCGACCCATTAACGTAGGGCATCTCTGCATGCCTCGGCGGGCCTCGGGGCGCAGAAAACCAACCCTTTCTTGGCTCACCGTGGTTTTTTGGTCAGCGGTGGTGAATCACCTCGTTGCTGTGGCTTGATGGGCTCAGCTCCCCAGCCTGTTAGAATCATCAGATGTTCCTGACGAGACAGTACCGAGACTACGTTATCAAGGGGATTCAGGTTGCCTTCTGGAGCAAACGAATCGTGGCTTGCTAAATCCGACGACTTTAAACTGTTATCTCCACCCGCTCGTTCCGCAAGATGTTCCTCGGTTCAACAGTAAGTGGACAGATACTGTTGTCACTTTCTCCAAAGGATCCATCTTCACGATGGGCCTGGCTTTGCGTTTTGTTCTGACCTGACGCAGACTAGCTGGAGAGGCTAAGTGCGGTTCAGAGTGATGTGCTACATCTCGCACATAATAGCGTGTACCTCGTTGAAGGCGCGCGCAACCCCATATGTCCATTTTGTGGGACAGCCTCCCAACTCTGCGAAAGAAGCGATGTGGTGGAAAGCCATTGGCCAAGTACTTCGCGTACCAACTCCTTTCCGCGGTGGAGTGAATAGAAAAAATGTCGAGTTTCAGTGAGTGGACTTGTCGTAACGCCAACTGACAACTTCCTAGAGTGGAGTAGTCTTACCCCTGCGGTTCGCGGTTCTCCAAAAAGACATAACCAGCAACGCTTCCGATCGCAACGGCGGCTTGCAATCGCACAACTTATGGTCCAAACCAGTGCATGGGAACTTTTTGTGACCATCTTCGAGCCTCGTGATGGACACCGAGGGCAGTAAGGGGTTCCTAGAATCATTTTCAAGCCGTTAGGTCGTGTATTTCGAATCCAGTACAATCATGCTGGCGCGTTTCAGCGGTAGTCACTTAAGGTCGCAGATCGTGTGCGTATCTCAGATGAGCGGATAAGGTGAGCAAAGTGATATTACTGTTTACTTCCTTGAACCAGATGATTTGAACGCTTTGTGCCGCGGTGTAGCTAAGGACGTAGCAACTGTGACAATTCAATTGACCATGATCCGAACGGGGACAGATTTCAATCACCTGGCTGTTTGATGGCCGAAAAAAATCCACTACATAGCAATCACTTCCCGGGTTGGTCGGCACAACAATCGTTGCAGTGTGCATACACGACTTGGCGTCTCCAACTAATTGCGCCGATACCGCGTGCGCACGTGGCGCGGGAACACGTACCTGCATCATCGTTGACCACATGTACACTACCTTTTGTGAGGAATAGATGTTACATATCAATGGATGACTTTCAACCTAGACTACATCGTAGACGTGTGTGTACATCCTCTGCCGGGATAGGAAAGTTGCCGAGGGTCGCCGGTATGCCGGCACTAGGAATGGAACGGTACTATGCTGATTGAGGACATCCCCGGACGCCGAATAAACTTCAGTTCTCAGCGCTACCGTCCGATAGCGATTAAACAAGCTCGAGTTCTCAAGGTAAGTCAACCATCGTCAGCTCACTCCTGACAACCAGAACTTAATCAACATGCAAAAGCCGGCTCCCGATAATGATGTTGCTCGCTTGAGATAATGTCAGGATGAGGTACTGGCTGCGTGAATCACAATCGAGAGATCTGCCCTCGGCCCCTCGCTCTGCACTCACCTCACCCAGCCCCTTAGGCCTCACTCACCCTACCGTGACGCTGTGTGCTTACACACGCACCCTTGGGCGTCTGCTCGGCCACCCTTGCCTTATTCTCACCAACGACACCAGCTTGCGCATGTAGTACGCCCCATCACCCAACTGTCTGCCACTGGCATGTTCACGTGTTTGTACGCAGACATGTTGTCTGCTTGCGTGGGTACGCTTGCTCGTTTGCCTGCTCGTAGTCACTCACCCCACTGTCGGGTTTGTCATCGCCTGCTCTGCCGTTTGTACACGAGCAAGCAAGTGCATGTTTACTCCCCACGGTGGTTCATGGCGAGTGCACCCCCTGTCACCCATTGTCAATGAAGAGCTGTGCAACTATAATGAGTGCAGTTGCGGCAGCTCAAGCCATCCCCTATTTACCCTTGCATCAGTGTCCTTGAACTCGACATCAGTACTTTGCGATGTGCTCGATCGGTTCGTTCCTACATATAGCACTGTGGACTCGAGAGTAATATTGTACCCCCTGCAGTTTATACCTATAAGCCTTGCCGTGTATATAACGTCACACGTATCTGCTTAATCTGAGGGCTCTTGCCCATCCGTCGCCCACATAAGTACTCGCTGTAGGACGACTCTTTCTCCCCAATCATTTGGACAACTTTCAACGTTCAATCTCGATTCATTCCAAGAATAGATTACTGCAATCAATAATGCAAATTGGCAAATTGGTTTGCACGGCAGCCTATGCAGCGGAAATACCCTTGCTTGCGAGATCATTTGCACGGTTTGTTCGGGTGCACTCGGAATGGCATAATGACTTTATAAATATTTTTGGAGGGCTTCTTGCACAATGTTTAGTTCCGATTATCCCCGTAGAAGACTACTTGCTGCATCCCCTATTTTAGAACGTTTGTGAAGCTACTTCATTTTGTTGTTCACGAGATGGCGGACCGGGCTTCCGGTGGCAGCTTGTTCAAAATTCATTTTCGGAGCACCAGAAATATAAGACTCAGTCTGTCGGGATCGATACAGTAACATGATAAGGCTACCCATGTTCTGCGCTATTTTGCGAATACAACACCACTGCCAGCACCGTCTTTCACCTGAGTACATTATGAACTATTTCTGATAGTCTTTTTGAGTATGTAGAACAACGAGATTGTTGTATTTCAATGAATTTGTAGTGCACAAGTGTTTGCATTACAGGGGCCATGATATATAGTACTTTCCGTGAGGAATAAATAGGTGAGACTCAGACCGAACCGAAGGAACAATGGACAGCAAGGATGCTTGAAAACTACACCAATATGGGCGGTTAGATCGTGTAGAGGCGAGCATACGGAAGTGGGTGATAACTTTGTCATTTAATATACGCCAAGTACATGGATGTGAATAAACAGTATATAAATCGAGCAAGCATCTGCGACTCGGAAGCGTACAGTACATCACCTTCTTTGAGATAAATATATAGCGGCAATATGGCAAACTATTCATCCTCTTCATCTTCGCCTTTGAAGCTAACGCTCAGGAATTGGCTGCTAGGACCCACATCTGAGTGCCGGTGTGTTCGTTGCCTCTTGACGAGCTGTGATGATTGCTCGTCTTTGCGACGCATATTGTTCGCCAAGCGAGATTTGGGCAGAGCGCGTTTTGGTCTGGGGTTCAAGTCCTGGAGGGAAACCGGGAGCTCTTCCACTTTTGGGAGGATGTCGCGGCACGCTTCCAAGTTCTGGCTATTTTTACGACTGAGACTCTGTGTCGTCATATTGTACGCATTTTCGCTATCAAAAGGGCACTGAGTTAGGGTAGCCCTGAATCTGGCATCAAGTACTCACCGCGATTGAGCCTCGTGATATCTCCTCTTTAAGGATTCATATTTCCTACGTAGTTCAGTCGCTTCATGTCGAACTTCTTCCTCTTGGACTGCAATAGCTTCGTTGTCCGATTTCATGTTGTCGATCGTATGCTTGTAACCTGCGCAACGTTGACGCAGATGCTCGTTTTCTTTAGCGAAAGCCTCGAGACGTTGGGTCAATGTATCGATTTCCGCTGTCATTGTTGCAATAGAAGGAATGTCCATATATATTTTGCGTACGCAAGGCAAGATGAAATCATGATATTTTTGAGGAACAAATGAAAAGTCGGGAGTTGCTAAGAGAAGGGGTTAGCCCTGTTGCAAAAGCGGCGTGATAGATCTAAACCTATGTGGAATGGTTTGCGACAGGTAGGGCACGTAGATTTAAGTGCGTCTGTTCCAGAACCGATGTGGCCGCGTAGACACCGTTCGCAATGGACGTGACCTGCGAATCAAAGTGAATGGTGGTGACACCTCTGGACAACTATTGGGATTGTGGCATACCACATGGGATAGAGACTGGGTTCCGTAGCACGTCGAGGCAGATGCCACAGTCGGCCATTGAGAAAAAAGGATCAAAGGGATCAATGAAGTGGTTGGTCGCGAAATGTGACTATCAGTGGTCACGTGATCGCGATGTTCCTAAACAGATACAAATAGGGACCTGCGGCCGAAAAAGGTATTGTTAGACTTTTCAATATTATTGACGAACTCAAAATCTGCCTCACTTTCACTGACTACCATCATTACTAGCAGTGTGCTACTGCGACTAACTCCTAGGCCCGCGTTCTAGCGGTCGGCTCCTCAGCTCCTGGAGTTTGGTCGATAGTCTGACTGTCCATCACGATCCTTTCACTTCACTGACTTTTGAATGTCAAGTCCGCACAATTCACCTTTCATTCCTGCTCGTCCATTATCTAGGTCTTCGTCGCGCGGTTCGGTGCGTTCGACACGCGCGCCAAGTCCGTCGGCCTCTCTGAACGGTTCAGGTATTTTTCAGCGTCGTTCATTGTGAATTGTTTGTCACCCCCAGTCTATTCGGTTCGTTCTTTTCTATGCAGTGACTGTTCGAAATCAGATGTCGACCTTGAAGCACACTATTCGACAGCAGCAGGCTCAGTTACACAGTTTAGAGAATCTTATTCTTCGTGGACCGCGTCCACTTCCTCCAGGCTTCATGACATCCTCCAACCATGTATCCCACCCTTCCGACGACGTGCTCGATATCAGCACTCCTCCTTCCTCTTACAACGTCAACTTTACAACCCCAAAAATGAAGCGTCGATCCAGCTTTGATGTATTGCAAGGATTGGCTGGTCGTGACTCGAGTCTTCCATTGCCTCGGCGGGAGAGCGCGACACCTAACTTCAAGGCAGAAGGTATTCCTGAAGGCATCCCAGTGATTTTCGGCGGTCTTTCAAATACTAGAGACCCCGTCAAGCGAATTTCTAGCCCTACTCGTACTCTCAGTCGTGCGTCTTTACCGGTCAAAGGCTAGAGGTCTTTCACTGACCGAAGATTCAACCGCGTTAATGAATGTTATTTCACCAGGCATACCTGTTGCGTCGGTCGGTCAGTCATTCATCCGTACATTCTCAAAAAGTCCTCCCTCAACTACATAAAATTTTGATTTCCGTAGGGAACGCTCGGGCGCTAGCTGATGACGGCCTAACCCCGACCCTGAACCGGGCCTCCCCTCAAACACCTCCTCCGGTATCCCCAATAAATCCGAGTATTGCCAACGCATCTGCGAGCCTAAACTCCTCATCTTCTCTTCAGGCACCAGCATCACCAAATCGTCGGTTCTCGCTTACACCAGGGGGGACTTCCAAAGTTCTGGCCGACCTTCAAACGGGCGTCATCAATGCAAGAAACGCACTCGAAAATACTAAAACCCAACTTCGCCTTTCACAACGCACGGTTGCACAACTAACTCGTCAGACGGAAGACTTGAAAGAAGGCAGAGAACGACTTCGACTGGAGAATGAAGGCCTGAACAACGTCGTCGCGCGCAAGGAGCGATTACTTCAAGAAGTATGCATTTCTGTATTTGTTCATACTCTTATGTTCATGCTTTCCGGAGGTTCTCGACAGGGCACGCAAGGCAGAAGCAGAAGCTGCTACTCTGAAATCCCAGCTCAAGACGGAAACAACTACTTCGAAGCGATCATTGCGCGAAATGGAAGCTGCCCTTGCGGAATCGACTGCACTATCACAAAAGTCCGAACGAGAATACATCACCTTGCGAGACAGCATCAAAAGTATGACCGAGAGTTGGAAACACGAGACGGATCGACTCAGAGATGAGATGCGGAAGCGGGAGGACAAAGTAAAGAAAGAGGCTGAAACAGTTGGCAAGAAGTACAAACAACTGGCAGAGGACATGAAGGTGGCCCAGTTGACGCAAACGAAGGTGAAAGATCTCCAGAGCGACGAATCCAAAGTTCGGAAGGAAATTGAGGACGAATTTCGGCAAGAAATTACGCAACTCAAATCACAAGTCGAGGAACAATCTCACCGCAGTAATGGAGCTATTGAAACCGCTAAGTAAGAGCCGTATTCAACTTTCCTTTCAGGTGATTGTTGATAGCTGAAATCAGGATCCTCGCCGCTGAATTGGCACGGCTGCGCCGGCTTATGCAATCGGGTGCCGGACCACCACCAAACACTGCCACGGACGACACGAGCTCCGGCTCGTAGGCTATGCTTTTTTCAGGTGGTCGTTTCGACTTTCGCATTCGCGGTTCCCCATGGACGGTTGTCAATTTATGTATCCAATACACTCGTTTTCCGACACATATGGCGTTTACTTGTTCCATACCCAGGATATCTGCTTAGCTATATAACAACCTAAACCCTTTCTTGATTATTTAAATAATAATGACACCCCCAGGCGGGAGTTGATGTGCGCCGATGACATGTGTGATTCTGATTTTGTTTCCAAAATCACCTGCTAATAGCTTCCATGACCCGGTAAATCCGGATTTGGCATTCTCAACCGGTCCAACCTACATAAAGGACGCTCATCTTTCGGTACCCATCCACTCCCAACTAAACCATGGCCACTATCACTACCCCCATAACGGAGATGTTCGGGATCAAGCATCCCATTCTACTTGCTGGTACATAATGTGTAAATGATGCACCTCGTTCCTCTAGCTCACGACTGCTCACTAGGCATGAACGTGGCTGCCGGGTCAGAGCTTGCGGCGGCGGTCACCAATGCGGGGGGACTGGGCGTCATTGGCGGTCATGGATACACCCCTAAGATCCTAAGACAACAGGTATGAGCCAACCTTCCGACTCAAGGCCGGCCAGGTCTGCTCACGAGGACCGACTGCGTAGATCAGAGCCATCAAGGAGGACCTGAAGGACCCTAACGCTCCGTTTGGTGTTGATCTTCTCATCCCACAGGTCGGAGGTAACGCACGCAAAACGAACGTATGTCTCGTTTTCTCTTCCTCGCGTGTTGTTATTCACATGGGCTCTAGTATGACTATCAGAAGGGGAAGCTCGACGAACTACTCGACGTTATTATCGAAGAGAAGGCTTCACTCTTCGTCTGTGCGGTTGGTGTGCCACCCCCACATGCAGTTGAAAAGTTGCACCAGGCGGGTATACCTATCATGAACGTGGGTGACACCAATATTAGATGGTGACTCGGGGAACTCATCTGCTTTTGTAGATGGTTGGACACCCAAAGCATGTCGCCAAGGCACTCGCCGCAGGTGTCGACCTCATCTGCGCCCAGGCTGGTGAAGGTGGCGGACACACCGGTGATACGCCTGCAACGATTCTTATCCCGGCATGCGTGGATGCAGTCAAGGGTCACAAGTCGCCGCTGACAGGAAAACCTGTATATGTCGTTGGTGCTGGTGCCGTGTATGATGGCCGAAGTCTTGCTGCCAATCTATCGTGGGGAGCGCAGGCTGTGTGGGTGGGGACGAGGTTTGTAGCGTCCAAGGAAGCATCTGCACCGAAAGCACACAAGGAGGCTCTGCTGAGCGCAGGTTATGAAGATGCAGTGACCACATTGATTTACACTGGGCGCCCATTGCGAGTGCGCAGAACGCCCTATGTGGACGATTGGTCCGTTCGTTCTCGCCATTTTCGCGTGCGATTGCTCATTATTGCTCAGGAACAACAACCGGCAACAGGAAATCAAGGAACTAACGTCGAAAGGTGTCATACCTGCTAATTGGGATATCGAACAACATCCAGAGAAGGCGATGGAAGCTCATGCATGGCTTATCGGACGTGTGGCCGCACTTATTAACGATGTCCTTCCTGCTCAACAAATTGTGGATGATATGGTCTCAGAGGCTGCAAGGATTTTGAAACTTAATGCTTCATACGTTACAGTTAGGTCAAAGCTATAGTTGTTGGCGGACGGTACCAGCGACCGCACATGGACATTATATTGCAGGCAAATATTTCCTTCTTCGATTCCCTTAGTTTCGTTAGATGTGTCTATTAGGTCAGGAATATATTATCGCATGGCACGAATGAAAAACTTCATACAATATTCATGGACTGGTAGCTAAACGCTCTTGAACTACGAGCCGAGGAATCGGGATGCCTATGGCTTATTGTCACGTGATGCACGCGCGCGTCGCGTGGCGGTGACGCGACCTAAACGAGTTGTCGGAGACTCGGTACGCCTCAACACGCCCGAGCTACTCCACGCGATGTCCCTCCCAAGTACTCAAGAGCTCGAAAGTGTCGTCGTGGATATTCTCGCTCGCGCGCGAGATGACGGTCGACTGAGGTATGCATCCCACCGGTCTAGGCTCGAAAAGTCGAGGCGCGCTCATTGACGCTCATTGACGCTCATGTCATGTTCTAGTCAACTGACCGTGCGCATCGTGCGTCAAGAATTAGCAATACACTTTAATATCGAGGAAGGCGTCTTAAACAGCGGGGTATACAAGTCCTTCATCAAGGATGCCGTACATGCCACTGTGGTGAGCGTCCGCATTCTTGCCTGTCGCTGCACGTGTCGGGAATGATGTCATGGACTGAGCTCAAACCAGGACAGACTCCAGAATGCCACGGACGAGGGTACAGAGCCGTCTCAGCGCGAAGCGCCCAAGAAGGAAAAGTTAGACGGGACGGCAAAGACTGGTTCGCGTCGACGTAAATCGGTGTGTTGTACCTTGCTTTACGTGTCTCGCCCCGACGATGACGCGTCGTGATAGAAGGTCCAGGTACACTCTGACGAGGAGCCTCCAGAGGAAGCCAGCGTGTCTGCAGGTAATGCGCCATCACCAAAGAAAGCCTCTGCGCTTCCGAAACTTTCCAAGGTGAGATCTTACCGTGATCTTGATGCGACGATCAGACCGTCGATAAGCCAGCAAAGCCTAGCAAAACATCAAAGAAACCAGAGAACGAAATGAAGTACAAGTCCAAGGCAGGTTCACCTCGACAACATCCATTTGATCCGTCCTTATGTACGAGTCGTGACCAGGCTATCATCGAATCCTCAGACGAAGAGGGTGTAGCAGAGTCCGGTATACAGAAGTCTACTCGTTCACCAAAGGAGAAAATGTCTGCGAAACCATCGCCTCCGAAACAGAAACAGGTATATTTCTCTTGGTGAGCTTCTATACTTTTGGTTGATCCGTCTTTGTGTCGGCACCTAGCAGCAACAAAAGGTGAACAAGAATCATTCGGACGTTGAAATGGATAACGGCGAAGGTCCTGGCCCGGCCAGCTCTAGTTCCAGTTCCAAGCCCAAGCGTGGAACTGAGTCATCTAAATCCTCGAAAGCAAAGCAATTGAACAAGGATCCCGTGCGTGTTTATTTGCCGTTGCAGTCAGGGTCTGTTAACATGACACAGATGGAGTCGGAGTTGTCTTCAGTCATCGATGAACCACCGAAGAAACGACAGAAGAGGCAGGACATTGTGAGCATCATGCTCTATTCCTTTTTTATCGACTAGATGTCAACCGTAATAGGAGTCCGTGAAACCTCAGAAAGACGAGAAGGCGAAAAGAGGAAAGAAGGAAGTTTTGTCCAAAGACGAAGAAACAGTAAACAAACTCAAGGTAATGCATTTGGATACCAAGCGTCTTGAGTTAATGAAATTTCTCTTAGGGCATAATAGTTGCTTGCGGCATACGCAAGGTTTGGAAGAAAGAATTTGAAGGATTAGAGAGACCATCACAGCAGATCAAACGACTTCACTCAATCCTTGGTGACCTCGGAATGATGCCACGGTATAGTTTGGAGAAGGCGAAGGCTATCAGAGAACGGAGGGAATTGGCACAAGAGCTCCGTAGGTGAACCCGTAACAATTTCCATAACTTCGGATTCAGTTTGTTGTTATGCTCAGAGGATGTTCAAGAATTCGAGAAAGCTAACAAAAGGCGTGGAAAGGGACCCCGCAAGCCATCCGAGACAGAGGAATCCGCGGACGAAGACGACAACGATGCAGATGTGCCCGAACGAAAAAAGGTGAGTAGAGTGGAACTCTGTTTGGTCAGAAAATGACTTTTTTCAGAAAAATCCTCGGGCAAGCATCATGGCCTTCTTACAGGATCAAAGTGAGGAAGAATGACGTTTGGATAAGCAGCTACATACGATACAGTAGGAGGTACATGTCTTTGCGTTCTGACGGACCAACTACTAAAACAAAAGAGGGTCAGTACCCGTGCACTTTGATACCTTTCGTCGATCTGCTTTTCCTTGATGTCTGCGAAGCATAGTAAATCGTCTTCCCATAGGCAAATTCTGATCCTGTTTTAAAGCATCCCCAACCGTTGCTTGGTAGCTAAGTGTCTTTCGATTTCAAACTTCACACATACATTGTCGATTCGAAGGTTATTCATGCACTTGTGTTCGTTGAAATCCTCAAGTAGGCTGCATACCATGTTTTGCACCTGCAATCGGTTGTGCTAGTACTAAGCACCATTTCTTGCACTTTTTTCTAATCCCCTGTCGTCCTGAGTTGCCAAAACATTTTGCTGCGAATTTTCTTGGTACAAAGAAAATCAGATGAACATTGATTATGCACACGCGTGCCTTGACGTGGATGCACGTTCACATAATTTATCCGGCAGCCACCAGTGGAAACAAGTGATGTCTCTGGCTGTCACGCACACACTAGTATTACACACGATTACCATCCATTTCGATGGACAAAAAACGCTCCTGGTGGATCTAGTTCAATCCAGCTCCACCTCGTACCGTCAATGAACATCAGACCTTCCGCGTCCGAAGAATCTCGGCGGAGGATACAAATTCACCTCTGCCAAGACTATTTCTTCTATTTTCGTCGCAAATAAGTCTACAACGACGTGCATCCCTTTGGTGACCTTCGAGGAGCAAATCTTACAATCACCCTCTTTAACAGTCTGTCGTATACTCTGCAATGTTTTGTACAGTGGCCTTGCACGGTTTATTTCGGAGTGCTGAGAAAGCATTCTCCATAAAGCGGTCACCATTTGACTGGATACCTATAGAATAACATGTATTCATCCCTGCTTGATATTGAGCACCTACAAAATCGATGAACCGTGTTGCCATTGGATTGGGACGCCGGGTGGTCGAGAAACCAGCAGGCGTCGGCGTTCTTGTAGTGGGATTTGAACCAGAATAGATTGGATTTCAAACCATACACAGCTTCCCCACACTCCTGGTGGTAGGCGAGCAGGGAAAGTAGCTCACATGTAGTGATCAGATCAAGCTCTTCGGACTATGGTGAGATGAGTGGTTGCGTCAGCGTGTATTTTGCGGCGAGTAGGGCCACCTCCCACAAACGTCCTCGTACCGCTACTGCAAAACATCCTATGGGGTTCGCTTCGAGTATTTTGGGGTCTGAGAATGTCTGGCAAACTTTCTTCTCGATGACATCAAGAGAATATTTCCTAGCCGCTTCGAGGATATTCAGAGCAGTCTTAAATGCCTCTATACAGGGATCATCTACCAAGGTGCATGGATAGCAGAATCGCAGGAGTGGATCAAGGATCTTGCTGTCCTCTGCTACAGGAACGACAGCGAGATCATCCCTGACCTCCTGATCTTTGTTCAGTTCCAGAGGTTGGGGAATATTGAAGAGGGCTTAAAGAACGGGGATGCAACAGAAAGGAATAGCTTGAAGATGCGAAAATCGATGCCGTCGGACGAGCGCAGAATGATGTCAGCGATCGCGTGATCAAACGGTGGCTTGGCATAGTCTGAATCAGCCATGGTCGTACTGGCAGACGCTGATGTGATCACAACCAATGTTATAACAGGTGACGGCGAGATTGAAAAAAAAACTCACTGAGAATCGAGGGAAAGAGATATTGGTGTTAGTATCAAGGCCTCTAGAAGCTTGCTCTATAGAGCACCCTCCTAGAACCCCTCTCTTTGGTTATCACGTCAAATCGAGAGAAATGAATTCAGTTCGGGTTGTGGCGCAGACTGAATAGACATTCTTCATGAAAGCGAATAATATAAGACTACCTTCAGCAGTACCATTTAACAAGATAGAGTCCTAGCGCACCGATGACTCCACTCAGACAACATCGGGCCGGTTATTTGCGAAGCACATGAGGGGTTAGAGTGCGAATGAAAATAAACCTATTAGCTGGTACAGCTCTGAGGCACGCTCATTCTAGCAAGGAATGTAAGCCAAACTACGTCAACTCTTTCTGATATTGCGGCCATCGAGGAATTAAAGTGGTAATATTAGCTCAACCTGGTAAAGGAATGTCAGAATTGGAAAGGTACTTCTCCATGGAACGATAACGAATCTCACCTTGGAAACAACCTCTTCCACTTTCCTTATCAGCAATTCGGAAAAGTCTCGCATGCCATCGGGGATGGTGGGGGAGCAAACTGAGCATTTCTGCGCTCTAACACTCTGAATCATCTTAGCCACAGAACTCTCCACAGTTGCCCTGCACGGTTTGTCTCGTAACGCCACAAATGTTGCCTCCATAAACTCCTCCCACCAACTGGGTGACTTCTGTTCGAACAACCTGTATTTGGATACAGGAGGGTATGGCGACTCCAAGCATCGACATTGGCTAAATGCGATGCCTTTTCCCGAAAGCCATGCACAATCTTGGCTGCTCTTGTAATGGGACTTGATCCATGATATATCATTACCCAATGCATAGACAGCCTCTCCGCATCTTTTGTGGTAGGTAAGGAGCGCAAGTAAATCACCTGCAGTGATCAATTCGATCCCTTGGAACCATGGAGGAATGAGCGGCTGCGCTAACGTATACTTTGCAGCAAGCAAGGTTTCCTCGCGTGCCCGTCCGCGGCGGGCAATCGCGAAACAGCGTAAAGGGTCTTCCGTGAGAATCCTGGGATTCGAGAGAGCCTGGCGAACCTTTCTTTCGATGGCGTCGAGAGAATACTTCCTAGCGGCCTCAAGGACACCCACAACATCCTTGAGCACTTCCAACTTTGGATCTTCGGCCAAGGTGCATGAATAACAGAAGCGAAGGAGGCAATCGAGAGTCTTGCGGTTCTCTGGTACGCGAACTATCGCGAGACCATCTTTTCTCTCCTGGGCTTCGCAGGTTTCGGCGGATTGGGGGAGTTCAAAAAGGGCTTCAAAGAAGGGAGACGCGAGGGAGAGAAACAGCCTGAAGACACGGAAATCGGTGGCGTCTGACGAGCGCAAGATGATATCCGCCTTTGCGTGGTCGAAGGGTGCGGCGGCATATATAGGGATGGTCATCGTCGGTAATGTCTGTAGGCCAACGTTACTACGCTTCATGAAATCATCGAGAGAGATGGCTGGCGGTACAACTTACTGGGGGGTTTATTGTCAATGGCTAAGGGGAGTGGAGGGTGGGCCCCAAAATTTATAGCCGGCTGAGACCATGACCACAAGTATCCCACTCGGCTGTGGATAATCAAAGGCTGGAACCTACCCGCATGAGAAAGTTATCTTTGGCTTCGATGCGAGTTTCGCAATGGCGTAGTTTAGGTTTGGATGAGAAATATTGCGCCGTAGTAATTGAGGGGGTACTAGCAGAGAGACGCGAGTCGCGTGACGTACGATCGACCGCGACCTGCATGTGATCTCTCCTTGAATCAGTCCACATTGCACGACGACACGCGTAATGGGCGACCTGCTCGTCGAATGTCCCATCCATCTTGATGCAGTCCCCATCCAAGATATACTCGTTTTCAAATGCGGTAGCTCCATGATTCAATTTCAGTTCTGCTTCCGTGGACGCTGATGGGACGCATCTGCTTTTCGTTCGACAGGGCACGGATTTTGTGAGCCATGCTTAGAGGAACACTTTGCTCATCATAGACAAACGGGTTACCCTCTCTCGTGCCCTACATGTCGCCAGCCCATCAGACGTAAAGAGGCATTCTCTCTCTTTCTTGCGCCTGCCCAACCGGGGTCCACTCGCAGCCAGCCGGCTGCTGCTGAGGCTTCTCACACGCGGCTGATTAGAGAACTCAAGGAAGCAAGGGCCGCCCATGCACAATGCTCGGGACGATTTATTGATATGCAGAATGAAATAGATGCCTTAAGACAGCATGGTGCTTACAATAACCAGACGATACAACATCTTCGCGATCGACATGAGTTGCTAGAGGAACGCCTTGCAAAGGAAACAGACAAATCTGCCCGCGCGAGGGAAGAGAGCAATTGCATGAAAGAAGAAGTGGCAAAGCTCCAGGTTGAGAATCACAAGACGTCCAAAGCTCTGGAGCAGGCATTGCAGGACCTACAGACACAACTTGAACGAGTGAAACTATTCCAAGGTTATATCGAGCAATATAAACACAAGGTATTCCATTCGCCGCCATCTCTGTTTGTTTAGCTTACAAATTATAGTGCAATCTTGAGAAGAAGAAAAGAAAGGCGATTGAGAACGCCAACCGCCACTTACAACATAAGAAAGAAGAAGACTCGTTGATGGTAGTCGATTCAAATGCCCCGGACATGCTCCGTCAAGATGGACCTGACCTTGGATGGTTAGATGAAGCTTGCAAAGTGAAAGGTGATCAGTTTGTTGTTGCAAGCGATGAGGACATGGAGTTCGAGAAGGAGAGTGAAGATGAAGCTCAACACAGTGATTACGATACCAAAGGAAAGCAAAGGGTAAGCCGTTGTGGCCTTGAAGAGGGAAGTAGGGCGATAGTACGCAACGCTCACTGCACCATCTTCAGGATGACCAAATACCAGGGCCTTCCCTTAAATTCCATTCTGACTGGAATCTTGGATTTGAAGCCCTCGCAAAGTCATCATCTGGGATCTCTCGGAAGCGCGGCAAGCAGGCAGGTGGACGCAAAATTGTCAAGGTGAAAGTGCCAGGAGCCGCAACCCATAGGTTAGTCGAAGGTCCACTGGCGATTGATAGACAGGGTCATATCAAAGGCGCTGTTTCCCTTGGCTCCCGACAAAAGCTCAATTCAAAGAATTGAGATCAGTGCTGGTCCCGGCCGGAGTCATTTCTCATACCCATTTAACGTAGTAATTTCATGTTTGCCTGACATCGCAATGTACTTATACCAAGTCTATCGACTGTTCAAGCTTTATGCTGCAACCCAAGTGTACTAGTAGGACCACGAATCAAATATTTCCGTTCCTGCATGCTCGAACGTGGGAGGTACACCGGGCCGGTTAGGAGGCAGTAGATATGTCCCAGTAAGACTTGTCGTCTCTATGCAAATGGAACTTACCTCCCACACCACACCGTCAGGTACATGTGGACTCCTCTACAATACCGCCAGATCCACTGATCCGCGAGACAGGCTTCCTCTTGCCATCGATCCATTCTGCACCTCCCTTTTTTACGTGAGATCATACAGTCTTCATAGCAAAGCAATTGGAATGAATATCACACCAGAGAGCAGCCAACTCCTAGCACCAACAGCCTCTTCGCTGATCACTGGACCCGACTGATCCTCTCATACGCACGGCACCGCCGATTCTTTACCCTTCGTGTCGAGGATGCCGAAGCACCCGGAAGCGATTGGGACGAAGTACTGCGCAACGAACGAATAAATCGTAAGTCACTCGCGCCCGCTCACCTGGTGTCAGATTCCGTCTGAAATGCCATAACCATCTGGTCTAGGTCGTGTGCTCCCTTCTTATCTCTCATCGCTGCTTGCCGCGCTCGTGTCGAAGAATTTGGCCGTGTACGAGCCTGCTAAACAGACACGTTCTGTACTATTGCTCTGGAGACAACCCGAAGAATGGGCAGAGGCTCTATATGCATGGGTGATTCTCGCCATCCATCTTTCTCTTCAATACCCACTGATCCACCTCATATTGAAGGCAACAGCATCGGGTCAGTTGAACACGATATTGACATTTTACGAGATAACGGATCCGCCCATCCCGTCTCCCCTCTCTGGACTACCCATTCCGCTTCTGCGCAGAGCAATCAATATACTCGCGCGCTCAGGACGGGCTCAACTCATTGGTGTCGCTGACGGTGAAGGCGTTAGGCTGTTTGCAGGAACGAAATGATGAATTTGGTGTGTTTGCGTCGGACGACTTCCTAGTCACTTTCGCTAGTATCTCTATGCTTTGTACGTAGTTCCGTTTTGCAGCAGAAGGCTTGCCTTTTTATATCGGGAAATGCCGAACATCTGCATAGTAAATGAAATTAAGGTTTCAGCCACACTCACCGAAGCGGGCACGACTAACCAACAGTCCAACATAACCTCTCAACGGCGACAAGATAACGCTGAAACGACGACAACCGCCATGGCAAGTCCTTTCGTTGTTGTCCAGCTAAATTTCAGCGCTGACGGTCTCGCACAGGCAGAGCAAAAGACCGCCCCAACCAACCCCATGAAAGAGCTCCGGATCGAGAAGCTCGTCATCAGTACGTTCAATGGTTTTTGACCCCTCGCCTATCATGACCGGACGAACTCTCCGCGCCCTTTTCTCCAAACCAGACATCTGTGTCGGCGAATCAGGCGATCGCCTCACCCGTGCCTCCAAAGTCCTCGAACAACTAACCGGCCAAACGCCCGTGACCTCCAAAGCGCGGTACACCGTCCGCACGTTCGGTATCCGCCGCAACGAAAAAATCGCGGTGCACGTCACCATCCGCGGACCGAAAGCCGAGGAAATCCTGGAGCGTGGGCTCAAGGTCAAGGAGTACGAGCTCAGACGGAAAAACTTTTCGGACACGGGCAACTTTGGGTTTGGGATTCAGGAGCACATCGATCTCGGGGCGCGGTATGACCCTGGTATTGGTATTTTTGGGATGGACTTTTATGTCGTCCTGGGGAGACCGGGGATGCGTATCGCAAGGCGAAAGGAGCGCAAGGCTCGGGTCGGGTTCCAACACCGCGTTACCAAGGACGATACGATGGCTTGGTTCAAGCAGAGGTTCGACGGTATCATCTTGGTGAGTACCGGACTTTGTCACGTGGCCCGTTGAGACTGACACTCGTTTCCTCGTTTAGAAATAAATGTATCTCCGCTCCTCGCCTCCCACCGTGCGCTCCTTGCGAGGCTCTCACTACTATGTATGCATGGCACCATATGACTACACACATGTGCAACAGCATGCTTCCAACATCAAAATGCATTGTTTTTCATGCCTCCTCAGGATGAGTCTGATGTGCATATCGACCGCACGAGTCAGCCTATGATATTTCAAAAGTTATTGCGCGTTTTATCCAGTGTTCATGAGGCGCTCTCTTGAAATGTCGATCATCATACGTCGAAACACCAAGCGACATTAGCGCTAACCACCAGTACTACATGCCCTAAATCATACACTATAGATAAGTTGAACCAAGATATCACTCTGCGCGGTCCAAGCGGCGAGCGGTCATGACTTCGCGTACTGCTATCGTCATCTTAATCCCCCCATTTTGACTGCGTCCCTATAGAAATGATTGAGAAGAATTTGTTGGGTGTCACATGATTATTCCTGGACCTCTAGGGTTCCTGGACCTCTAGGGGCCAGGTTTGTTGGGCAAAACTGATCTCAGGTTCCGAGCGGAATTAGTAACCCTTTATGGTAGTTTTCGCCCGATATGGGCGCCTTAGCTCGATATGGTTGGCTCGTCTC
>JBBPLP010000533.1:0-18391 GCA_038089875.1 Fistulinella prunicolor
TTTCCGCGGAGACCAGGGCACGTGTCGACAGATATCAGGACCCGGATGAGACACTGTCAACTCGCGAGACCGAAACAATAGAGCCTTGCTCGCGGATAGTCCTCGAGGCAGAAAATTAATCCTCCAGTGATGTGTGCTGGCCAGGCGCATATACAAACCCTGCAATCAGCAACGACCAGTCCAGAGAAGGAGAGAAGCTCGGGCATTTACCCCTCTCTTTCTCGTCTTGAAATAGCCAATCTTTCTGGCAATTTTAGAAACATTGGGGCCCACTGTAGGTCGTCGAAGCGAACTAAGACGAACGGGACGTTACTACTAAAAAAAGTACGCAGTCCCATGTTGCCCAACTTGAACATGTCCTTTATTGATAAGCAGACGGCTGAAACAGACGCGTTTTGCAAGCGAAATCAAGGTCAGTGCTGTAAATGCCACTAATCTCCATGTGGCAGTTGCATGACCTTGGCCAAAGGTCCGACCGAACAAAACTATGCGGCGGCGGCGGAGAGATGGGTACCAGCGAAGGGTACGCATATGATTGCAATGATCATGACCCTCTGGTAACGGCACTCACCACCCGATCTTTTGTTCATACTTCAATGAGAAACGAGCTTGCCGTGACAGATGGGCCAGCAAGTCATGCCGAAACGTCTCGGCTCGGGGCATGTCGCGGCATAAAAGAAGAGCAAGAAATATGTTAACGTTCACCAACTTCAACAATCATCGGACGATATACTTCTAATAGCTAAGGGCCCGCATGATGGAAGAAGAGTATGATGCAATCATTGTTGGTGCAGGCTTTGGAGGCGTCTACCACCTTTTTCGTCTACGCGGCTTGGGTTTAAGATGCAAGTTGGTCGAGGCCGGCTCCGACTTTGGTGGGGTTTGGCATTGGAACACGTACCCTGGCGCTCGTGTCGACAGCGATATTCCCCTCTACGAGTTCTCACTGCCCGAGCTCTGGAAAGAGTGGACCTGGTCCGAGAGGTTTCCTGGATGGAAGGAGCTGCAAGCGTACGTCAAGAAGCCTATTCTCGTTTCGTTTTCTACTCAACACAAGACTACTGGCCAGATATTTCGCATATGTCGATGATAAGCTTGATCTTCGGAAGGATTGCCGATTTGACTCGCCCGTGAAACAAGCCCACTGGGACAACCAGTCACACATCTGGCATGTCACATCTCATGGAAAAGATGGCACATACAAGGCTGCGGCACGTTATCTAATTTTGTGCACGGTCAGACTGCCGTTTCCTTCATCGTTTACGACTAACCACTATCTAGGGTGCTATATCTAAGCCATATACACCGGAACTGAAGGGAATAGGAACATTCCAGGGAGTACACACGCACACGACAAGGTGGCCAAAAGAAGGAATTGAGACTAACGGAAAACGAGTTGGTGTCATTGGGACAGGAGCGAGCGGAGTGCAAGTAATTCAAGAGATTGGACGACATGTACGTATAGCCTGGTTGTACTGTTTTGATGTTTTACTAAGAGCATACTTGAGTCAGGTCGAGCACCTTACCGTATTCCAACGAACGCCGAACCTTGCAATACCTATGCGCCAATGTCACGTCAGCAAGGAGATTCAGGACCACTTCAAACAAGTATACGAGGAAATATATCGAAAGCTTCGTACTACGTCCGGTGGATGGGCTTCCGACTCCATTAAGCGGAAAATGAAGGAGGATAGTGCAGAAGAAGTAGAAACTACATTGCAAGCATTATGGAACCGAGGGGGCTTTCCATTCCTTCGTAAGTTACCCAACCCGCTGTTAGCTCAGCCACCAAGAACCCATCGTCTGTCATAGTGGCCAACTACCAAGATATCTTCGTTAACAAGGACAGCAATGACGTTGTGTACGCATTTTGGAAGAAGAAAGTGAGCGAGAGGATCAAGGATCCTAAGAAACGTGAACTATTGGCTCCTGCGGTTGCGCCTCATCCGTTTGGTTGCAAACGTTCAAGCCTAGAGCAACATTACTTCGAAATTTTCAATCAAGACAACGTTGAGATCGCTGACATCAATACGAATCCTATCGTTGAAATCACTCCAAAGGGTGTGAAGACCACGGAGAAGGAGTACGAGCTTGACGTGCTCGTTCTTGCCACTGGTGCGCATGCTCGAGTGTCACTGGACCAAAACTATGGCTAAGATGGACATCTGTAGGTTTTGACACACACACTGGGGCACTTATGGATATCGACTTGCGTGGATTAAATGGGGAGACTATCCAGGACCATTGGCGCAATGGCATCCTCACCTAGTAGGTTCTTGAACCCCCTGTTCGTCTAGCGACTCACAATCCAATTGAAGCTTGGGAATGACGATAGACAATTTCCCGAACTTATTTTTTGTCTTCGGTCCACAAGCGCCAACGGCGTTCTTCAACGGTCCGACATGCATAGAGGTCCAAGGCTCGTGGGTGACTCAAACGATCGACTACCTTCAACAACACGGTATCACCAAGTTCACCCCCACTTCTCACGCTGCTTTGACTTACAAGAAGCACATCAATGCGCTCTCCGATGTCACGCTCCTTCCAACGGTCAAAAGTTGGTACAATGGAGACAACATTCCTGGAAAACCTCGAGAAGCATATAACTACGCGGGGGGTGTTTCTAACTACACACGAGAGATCAAGGAAGAAATTGAGCACGGGTATCCGGGTTTCCTGAGGGAAGTACTAACAACGCCTCAGCTTTAGCCTGGTGGGCCAATGCTCGTTGATTTGTCGCTTGGGTATTCCTTGTATTTGTAACATCTCGACAATTCTATATTGCTGCTGGTCACGTATATTGCAGCCATACTGTACTACTGAAAGTGAACTCAACGCACAGTTGTGGATATAGCATCGGGAGCGCTATAAAGACGAGAAAGGAGTGAATATGCCAGAGTGAAACGAGAAAAAGGGTAGAGCCAAGGTTAGATGAATAAAAACAAGTACATTCAAGGAAATAGAAACGGAAAAAATAAAAGAAGAGGATACATCTTCTGTAAGACGAACATTCCAGCGTCGATGAAGAATTATTGATCAACTTCGTGAAATCCTGACCAGGCTTGCACTCGATCCATCACCGATTATCTCTGCTGCTTTTGCTCGATATGGTGATGAGAAGGAATGCACAACCTTGATGGTGCGATCCTCGGCGTCGGGTATGGGGTGGGGTGGGGACGTAGACAATGACGGAGGCAATGGCATAGATGAGCACTTCGGAGCAGTAAATATCCTAGGATATTATCACGTGAACATTCACATCAGACTAACATATGTCACGTGACCGGTAACCAAAGGAGCATAGGCTTCCCAAAAAAGACACAAGTTAGTACTTTTTTGGCCTATAATAGTTCCAGCATTTGCATATGAAAGTCTCTCATGAGATCAACCCGACGACCTGGGGAACGGTGAGTGATGAGCGACATATTTATAATTCAGGCAAAAGTCATAACCTTCTCGTGATAGCATGTTTTATTTTATCGCTGTTATCTCCATGAGGAAAAAGGAGCCGGTGAAGTCCCGCTGAACAAATCATGCCAAAATACTGCGGAGCCGCGAAGAATAAAAGAAGAATAGTATGGGAACAACTTAAAGGGTCACCTGCACCAACGCCAGACACTGCCAGACGATCTATATCAACCGCTGAAGGACTGCATGATGGAAGAAGAGTATGACGCGATCATCGTTGGCGCAGGCTTTGGAGGTGTCTATCATCTCATTCGCTTGCGCGACCTGGGTTTGAGATGCAAGCTGATCGAAGCGGGATCGGACTTTGGTGGGACTTGGTATTGGAATAGGTATCCAGGTGCCCGTGTCGACAGCGACATCCCCATTTACGAATTCTCCCGCCCCGACCTCTGGAAAGATTGGACGTGGAGTGAAAGGTTTCCTGGACAGGGAGAGTTGCAAGCGTATGTTATAAAACTCATTCTCGCCTCATATCCTGCTCAACGCCAGATCATTGATCAGATACTTCGCATACGTTGATGATAAGCTTGGTCTGCGCGAGGATTGCCGATTTGACTCGCTCGTAAAACAAGCCCATTGGGACGATCAGTCACACATCTGGCATGTCATATCTCATGGAAAAGATGGCACATACAAGGCTGCGGCACGTTATCTGATTTTGTGCACGGTCAGACTGCCGTTACCTTGATATTTCACGACTAACGACTACCTAGGGTTTTGCATCTAAGTCATATATACCAGAGTTGAAGGGACTAGAAACATTCCGGGGAGTATATACACATACGGCACGCTGGCCAAAGGAAGGTATCGAGACCAGCGGAAAACGAGTTGGTGTCATTGGGACGGGAGCAAGTGGAGTGCAAGTGATTCAAGAGATTGGACGACATGTACGTATGGCCTGCCAGTTGAACAGTTATAATGATTCACTAAGCGCATATGTGAATCAGGTCGACCATCTTACCGTATTCCAACGAACGCCGAACCTTGCAATACCTATGCGCCAATGTCACGTCAGCAGGGAAATTCAGGACCACTTCAAGCAAGTGTACGAAGAAATCTACCGAAAGCTTTCCACTACGACCAGTGGATGGGCCTGCAGCGCAATTCAACGGTCAATGCTACAGGACAGCGAAGAAGAAAGAGAAACGACATTGGAGGCATTGTGGAACCGTGGGAGCTTATCATTCCTTTGTAGGCTATCAAACATAACGTTAACTTGCTACCAATAACTCATGGTCTGCATAGTGGCCAATTATCAGGATATCATGGTTAACAATGACAGTAGCGACGCGTTATACGCATTTTGGAGGAAAAAGGTCAGCGAGAAGATCAAGGATCCCAAGAAACGTGAACTATTGGCACCTGCGGTTCCACCTCATCCGTTCGGCTGCAAACGTTCAAGTCTAGAGCAGCATTATTACGAGATTTTCAATCAAGACAACGTTGAGATCGCCGACGTCAATGCGAATCCAATTATCGGGATCACGCCGAGTGGTGTGATGACAGCCGAGAGAGAATACGAGCTTGACGTGCTCGTTCTTGCCACTGGTGCGCGCACTCGAGAACCACCTCGCTGAAGGTGTAGCTAAAGTAGACATCTGTAGGTTTTGACACCCACACTGGGGCATTTATGGATATGGACCTACGCGGGGTAAATGGGATAACAATCCAGGACCATTGGCGTAATGGTCCCCTCTCTTAGTAAGTTCTTGAGCTCCCGTTATCCGTCTAGCCACTCACAGATCCGTTGAACGTCCCATTGAAGCTTGGGACTGGCGATCGACAACTTCCCGAACTTGTTTTTCATCTACGGTCCCCAAGCACCAACAGCGTTCTCCAATGGTCCCACATGCATAGAAATCCAAGGCTCGTGGGTAGCTCAAACAATCGATTATCTTCGACAACATGGTATCACCAAGTTCACCCCCACTTCTCACGCTGCTCTAACTTACAAGGAACGCGTCAATGCGCTCTACAATCTCACCCTCATCCCAACAGCCAGGGGTTGGTACAATGGGGACAACGTCCCTGGAAAACCTCGGGAAGCATACAACTACGCGGGAGGTGTTTCTAACTACAAGCGGATGATCATGGAGGAGATTGAGCGCGGGTACCCGGGTTTCCTGAGGGAAGTACTAACGACGTCTCAGTTTTAGCCTCGTAGGCTGAGGCTCGTAACTTCTGCTTTAGTGGGAATGCACATTTTCTTCATTGATCTGTTGCTTGACGTTTCTTGTACTTTTAATATCGATAATTTGTAGATACAGATACAGGTCGCCTCTGTTGTTTCTAAAGAATTTGGGATCCATTAATTATTCGACAAAAGTCTCACCAGAGTCTCGTCCTACCACACGGTGTGTCGCTCAATCAATACTCGGGAGTACCGAGACATCGGATTAATTCACCTCAGGTCTTCAATGGGGTCAGCACGGATCTCCAGTGCATATCGCATCTTAACCTTCTGGATCACGTACTTCACGAGCGCCGAAGACCGACCGAGTACGAGTCCAGTTCGGGGATCCATGACGCGGGCCAGGCGTGGAGGTAATCCATCATCCTCGTCCTCATCTTCATATCCTCGGGGAGTTCTTCCTGTTGGGGAGTCATTTCCAAGCAGGCGGTTCCTAGTGCACCAGCCTCGGAAGGTGAGCGCAGTTCAACTTTGAAAGCGTTGAAGGCAGAGGGTGGCTCCGTCGGTCGCCTGGGTGGGGTGATTTCCCCCACTTACGTTTCCGCGACCCAGTCGGACCAGATAGGGGAGAGAGTATGCTGTGCTGGATGCGCATGTGCTTCGCAAGAGCATCCGACCAGGTGGACGATATCGGAGGGCATCTACTCGCCTGGTCGAGAGCATATAAACGGCTTCTCACCCGTGTGAGAACGGATGCAAGAGATGAGCGCGAAACGAGAGGCCTGTGCGAGTCCACGGTGGCTGCTTGTCGCCCATTCGCAAGTGTGATTTGACTTGTGAGTGCCGATATGGGCTAGGCATGTGTTGTATTTTGCGATCGCGACAAAGAGGGCGGGTGTACTTACAGCCTGGAATGTACTCAATAAGAGTGGGTAAACGAGTACTTAAATACATCACATTGGCACGTTACGGTATCCTGAGCATCTTGCTCTGCCGCTGCCGCTGTGGAGAATGGCACAGGTGATCCTGGGATTTTATCAGGGGCGGATGTGGGGGCGTAATCGAGCTCATTTTCGGGCAAGTCATCGTTGTACTTGAGATCTTGAGATCTGAGAGACGACTGTGATAGCGAAGGCGACGGCGTCGCGGCGAGTACAGAGTTGTGTTGAGCGGGTGTTTTCCTTTGTTTCGATTAATTCAGTCTTTATTAAGGTCTCACCGCTGTCTATCACTGCTAGATGGTACAGCTTTCAACCTACCGCATACCTTAGCCTATAATTGGCAGACCGCAAATTCGTGGTTCAATAGTTTGGGAAGTTGAATACTGCCAACTCCCGTAGGTGAAATAGAATGGAGGTCTCTTACTACGCTGACAGCGTCGTGGTGGCGCAGGTAAGTTCATAAAGAAGAAAAACGTGAGTGCTACAGTGACTAGTGAAACTATTTGGTCACCGGAAAGACAGTACAATCCCCATACATCATGAACAACTTCTGTTGCAAGTTGAGACATATCATGATGTTCGACCTCATACTACGATGTCGAGGCATTCATGACCTTCATCTCGTATTCCAGCCTCTTACAGCTTATGTTGTGCGTTTGCACATATCGCCATGACGTAGCCCACAGTGTCAAGTCAGATCTCGTGCACCAGACCTCGGACTCCTGACTCGATGCATCAAAGTCGTCCATGTTGACCTTCCATAACGAGCTCGGCAAAGGACTTCCCGTCTCTGCCTCGTCCTGGGCAAGGTAACTAGCTGCGCCGAGGCAATCTTGGATGTCATCGCTTTGGCAGCCCTGCTGGTGCGACTTTTATTCTATCCCATCTATGGACGAATTGGGCTAACAATGATAGGTTCTAACCTCGCCATATGTTCCCTGATTCCGAAGACGCCAAAAGCCTTGGTTGCATCCGGTGCCAGAAGACGATTAGCAAAGCTCACGTTGATCCTCACCCCCTATTTGCGCCATTTGAGTCCTGTATCGCTGTCAATCACACTTACGTAGGGGTGCTTGCGTCGTCTTCCTGTCACTCACAGCCTTCCATGGGACTACAGAAGGATATGAATGGCCGCAATACGATTACTCGGTACGCTTACGTCGGACAAGAGAAACGGGCGCAGTACGAAACACAGATTAGTGATCTGTACGGCAGCATTTACATCGTCCGAGAAGCCATTCTTCCCATCAGAATTGGATCCCCGATGGCAGAGGAGCGGAAGAGGGGACATTCTTCGGCGCCACCAGAGCGAGTTCCCCGGGGGAAAACAAACATCTTTCAGGAACAATGACACACATACATGGCAATAAGAGCTGAGAACACTTGTTTTGCCAACTGGCGTATACAACCAACGCAAAAGGCATGTAGATTGTCTGCAACAATGATACGTACTAATGTGAACTCAAACACTCACCAAATCCAGGTATGACGGTATCCGAATGACTTCCAGGGCGATTTGAAGGACACAGGTTGACAGGTATTAGGACTGGCTCTGGTCGAAACACTGCTTTCCAGCGAGGTGGTAGGTAACCGGTCTGGCCGGGGCATCCAGTGTGAACAGTTGGTTTGTAGCCGGTGGTGGCCGGTGGTAGCCGAGAGGCACTGGATGCTAATACTCACTACCGTCGTTAAACGGCGTTTCACTGATACCGTGACAGTGTAAAGATTCGTAAAGAAACGAACCCAAGTTGTATGCTCCCGCGCTGCAGACCTTTCTGGCAGACAGCTAGGCCATCGATGTACGTGGGCGAAGTGATATACAAGTTCCACTATCATTTGCTATGATTGCTCCAGAGTCCAGACCCCCCGGAGTCGGAGTTGAAACCGTCTTTACTGCACTTCTTTCCCATCAATTAGAAAGCACCGTAGTGTACGGAACCATTTCAATAAATGGCTTCTTTGAAAGGCACTGCACATAGGTGACATCGCGTTACGGCCCGGGGACAGCGGAGTTACTATGGTCGGAACCAAGTCGAATTTGAGGAGCTGGCAATCTCCTGTTCACAAAATCATGCAGGGCAACTCGAGTTCACGAGATGCGGCACATGCAAATCGTCCGTTCACACGAATTCTGACTACATCCAGAAGAAGACCGTTATGAGTTACTTAATCATGCAGCGCGGCACCATTTCGGACCCTTTAGACCCCTTTCAAGGTCTCGTGGAATTGACTAAATACCATCCGCGTTGGCAGAGTCCATTATCAGTTTAGCGTATTAGAACGGAACGTCGAACCATCCGGGCAGCGCTTTTTATCCCTCTGCAGCAGAGGGATTCTTACACAGCGCGCTCATGAGCCTCATGGCAAATCCAAACCTTATCATTGGAGACAATTCGGGCTGTCTAATACATCAATTCATAGATCCCAATTCATCGTCCAGCTGTGCTGGTGGTCTGAGGGTGGCTACAGTCTGTCCGTGGACCGCGGTTCTGTCTGCACAGGTGAGCGCATCGAGAAATGAGAGGACAGGAAGGTTCGATTTGATAAGGCTGTATACTACTCAGCTGTACCCCTGAGCCGCCGGACATACGTGCCAAGTGATAATATGAACCCCCGTAAGTTGTGCTGCATGAGGAGCGGTGTCGTCGTGCAAGCCGACTCTCGAGGCGTTCAGCATACCAATGTTGATGTGAACGTACCGAAGTGTCAGGGTATGACCAGGAATAGACCTAAGAGGACGGGGAATGCGTTACAAGGGGCATGGCACGAACGAAAAGAGCGTCGGGATCCAAGCGATTCACCATGCATTTGTGACCCGCTCCTGCCCATCCCGTGCCACGTGCAGCCCGACTCGCTGAGGCTCTAACTAACCTATGTGAATTACAGCTAATTAATATAATCGTAGTAATTTGTCCTATCTGACCTGGTAAAATAGCGCAAAAAAGACCTGAATACCAGCTCTCCCAGTCTGGCACTCTCGGAACAACATTAGATGAGATTTGTGTAGGCGTGATTTGTGTTTTCTGGAGTCTAGTGGGCTGAGAACGTGTCCTAGGAGCTTCACTGAGGATTTCACAAAAGAATTCCGATGAAATATCGATATCAGATGTGTCAGGAAGGACCAGGCATTGGGGTGCATGCAGAACATTTCCACGCAATCCTCGCTTCTTGTTGAGCCGGCGTGCACTATCATCAATATGTGCCATTCTCGTTCCTGTATTCTCGGCGCTGATCTCAGTCCGAATCAGAATGATCCGAGTCATCGGAGGGATGGTCAAATGGTTGTGGGTGACCTGAAGGGGCGGCTGGGAAAACCGGGAAGGCTCGTTTTGTTCACCGAGTTCTGCAAAAAGTGACGGCGAGGTTGAACGTGCATTCTACACAGGCTGGCTCCCGCCGCCCCCTGCGCTAGTTTATAATTTCTCCTTAATTAGTACATCGTGCCTGAACTAGCACTGACCTTGCTGTGACAGCATTCTTAGAATTCACGCTCATACCTGGCTCACGCCGAAAACCATGTCAACAAATCATGCGAGATGGCTGAGGTATAAAAGAGCAAAAGTAAAAGTCCCCACCAACATCAGACACTAGAAGATCCGCCAAAGACCTGCACGATGGAAGAAACATACGACGCGATCATCGTTGGTGGGGGCTTCGGAGGCATCTACAACCTTATTCGCATGCGCGGCCTTGGTTTAACATGCAAGCTAATCGAAGCGGGGTCCGACTTGGGTGGGACTTGGTACTGGAACAGGTACCCTGGCGCCCGTGTTGATAGCGACATCCCCGTTTACGAGTTCTCGCTCCCTGAACTTTGGAAAGGGTGGACGTGGACCGAGAGGTTTCCAGGATGGAAGGAACTGCAAGGGTACGTCAGGAGGTCCATTCTCGTCTCGACTATATTCCACTCAGCATATGACCGTTGACCAGGTATTTCGCATATGTTGATAACAAGCTCGATCTTCGCAAGGATTGTCGATTTGACTCGCCTGTAAAGCAAGCACACTGGGATGATGAGACGCACATCTGGCACGTCACATCTCAGGGGAAAGATGGTACATACAAGGCTGCGGCACGTTACCTAATTCTGTGCACGGTCAGACTGCCATTACATTTACTTCTCCACGGCTAACCTCCATCTAGGGTTTTGCTTCTAAATCATATACACCAGAGTTGAAGGGACTAGAAAAATTCCAGGGGATATATACACACACGGCACGCTGGCCAAAGGAAGGTATTGAGACTAGCGGAAAACGAGTTGGTGTCATTGGGACGGGAGCAAGTGGAGTGCAAGTGATTCAAGAGATTGGACGACATGTACGTATGGCCTGGTTGAACCGTTATGATGATTCACTAAGCGCACACCTGAATCAGGCCGATCATCTTACCGTATTCCAACGAACGCCGAATCTTGCAATACCTATGCGCCAATGTCGCATCAGCAGGGAAAGCCAGGAACACTTCAAGCAAGTGTACGAGGAGATCTACCGAAAACTTTCCACTACGACCAGTGGATTTCCCTGCAATTCCATCAAACGGCCAATGTTTCAGGATAGTGAAGAAGAAAGAGAAACGACATTGGAGGCATTGTGGAACCGTGGGGGTTTGTCATTCCTTTGTAAGTCATCCACGCGATGTTAGCTCAGCTGTCAAGAACTCATGGTCTGCATAGTGGCCAATTATCAGGATATCATGGTCAACAAGGACAGTAGCGACGCGTTGTACGCTTTTTGGAGGAAAAAGGTCAGCGAGAGGATCAAGGATCCTAAGAAGCGTGAACTATTGGCACCTGCGGTTCCACCTCATCCGTTTGGCTGCAAACGCTCATGCTTAGAGCAATATTACTTCGAAATTCTCAATCAAGACAACGTTGAGATCGCCGACGTCAATGCGAATCCAATTATCGGGATCACGCCGAAGGGTGTGATGACGACCGAGAGAGAGTACGAACTTGACGTACTCGTTCTTGCCACTGGTACGCGCACTTCAGGGCCATCACTGAAGGTGTATCTAAGATAGATATCTGTAGGTTTCGACACACACACTGGGGCACTTATGGATATGGACCTACGCGGGGTAAATGGGATGACAATCCAGGACCACTGGCGCAATGGTCTTTTCTCTTAGTAAGTTATTGAGCCCCGTCGTCCGTTTAGCCACTCACAGATCCACTGAACGTTCCATTTTAGCTTGGGACTGGCAATCGACAACTTCCCGAACCTGTTTTTCATCTGCGGTCCCCAAG
The DNA here is from genome assembly GCA_038089875.1 of Fistulinella prunicolor. Classification (NCBI taxonomy): domain Eukaryota; kingdom Fungi; phylum Basidiomycota; class Agaricomycetes; order Boletales; family Boletaceae; genus Fistulinella; species Fistulinella prunicolor. The sequence continues at coordinate 11,786 of JBBPLP010000533.1, forward strand.
CACCAACGTCGTTGTCCAATGGTCCCACATGCGTAGAAATCCAAGGCTCGTGGGTAGCTCAAACGATCGATTATCTTCGACAACACGGTATCACCAAGTTCACCCCCACTTCTCACGCTGCTCTAACCTACAAGGAACGCATCAATGCGCTCTATAATCTTACGCTCCTCCCAACGGCCAAGAGTTTGAACAATGGAGATAACATTCCTGGAAAACCTCGGGAAGCATATAATTATTCGGGGGGTATTTCTGACTACAAGGAGATGATCATGGAAGAGATTGAGAACGAGTACCCGGGTTTCCTGATGGAAGTGCTAACGCCGTCTCAGTTTTAGCCTTGTAGGCTGTAGGCTGAGGCTTGTACTTCTGCTTTTGTGGGGATACAAATTCTCCTGTCGCGCTTGACGTTTCTTGTACTTTTAATCTCGATGACTTGTAGATACACATACAGATCGCCTGTGCAGTTTCTAAAGAACTTTGTATATACTAGATCGCATTAATTATTTGACAAAAGTCTCATCTGAGTGGTTACTAGATGTACAACCAATGGCCAGATGATTGAAGGTGAATGAAACGCAAAGTTGAGGCTATCATACTGATTGTGTAAGAACAAGCAAACGGGGAAGAAGTGAATTGGTGGGGTAAAGCAAGAGGAAAAAGTAGAGCCAAGGGTGGATGAGCTAAACCGAGAAACTACGTCGTTTGTTTCACGATAAACTCAAATAATCGTCCTTCTGACAGTAGATTCAAAGATGAGGAAAAAATAAAATACAATGAAAGAAGGCGCATTTGGCTTGGATTGACAGTGCCGAAGACCTCAAGCGGGGCGTGTGACGTCGAGTAGGGCATGCGTGCGCGTAAGGGGCCTGTTGGGAAATACCGGCGCTGATGAGCGGGGCTTCTTGCGTTTCGCGAGCCCTTCAGGCGCGTGAGAGTCGTCGGTCTTGACGGGAGTAGGCGTCGATGGCTCCTTGATAGTCTGCCTGTCGGTGACCAATGGTGCTTCCCCGCGCATCTCTGCAGCCAACGGCACATCACCGTCTTCGTCATCCCGCGTGCGCTTTTTTCCTCTTGAAATAGTGGGGGAAGAGGGTACCGAGGATGCGGGGGAGACGGTTTCGAGCTTCACGCCGCTCGAGGAAGGGGATAATTGCGAATCTTGAGAGGAGTCGTGAGGAGAGGAGGACATGCTACTGGGAAGTGGAGGCGACTTTTTCTTGCTCACACACATTGGAGGGATGACGCGCCCAAACAAATCTGTATGCATGGATGTGGCCAGCTGACGCTGCCGGGCGATGATATCACTCGGAGTGCGAGACGGAGGAGGACAAGATGGCGGTTCGGACGGATAGGGCCAACGGGGATAAGGTGGGGTAGTTGGAACTCCTGGTAGGTCGGGTCCACGGCCGCAGACGCGTGTGATCTCGACCCAGTCAACATCTTCAAGTGGTCCTCTGAAAGCGCCTTCTCGACACAACGGTTTGACGTGCGTAAGCTCAAGAATAACGTCTCCTTTCTCGTCACGAATGACGGACTGGAACTTTGCATTGCCCGGAGGATGGATAGTGATGGTCCGTGGTCCTCCCGGGAATGAAACGACAGCAAACCTGGAAGGTGCAGATCGCAAATGAGGATCGACGGGAGATGGCGCCGGGGCTACGCAAGGGAGTGGCATAGTGGATATATTGGCGTTCGCCTCTTCCGCAGCAGCGAGAACCTGGGCATTCTCCTTTTGCTGCTGTTCTACTAGCAAGTTGATCTGAGCGACCTCTTCATTTAGAACCTGGGCCTGGCCCTGAGTATCGGAAAGTCGCGCCTCCCACTTTGTGATTGCTTCACGAAGCGACCCGATTTCTAGGAGTATCTTTCTGCAGAAGGAAACATCAGCCGAAGCGGAGACATGAGGAGGGAAAGGACGTGCCCTATGAGGTCGTCGGTGTTGGTAGGTCCTTCCAGCAGTCGCCGGATGCTGTCGAGCTTAGCTACTGCAGCTTCGACTTCGGTCTGAGCAGTCTCGACGTTGGCGATCCGCCCGGTCTCGATGCCTTCTTTCAGATTCTGGAAGAGCATGAAAGCGACGGTGTCTGTGAGCATGCTCGCGCTAGACATGGTGATGAGGAGATGAGAGTTGGGATGAGGTTGGGATTTGATGGTGGAGTGATGGATTTATCACGATCTAGAATCAGTGGGTGATGGAAAGGTGGGCTCTGTGGACCACAATGGATGCCTTATATCCATCGTGGACCCTTGCCCGCGACGCTTCGGGCTATGGTTGTACCAAAGCAGGAGTGACGCTTGGGCATCTCAGAATGGCACGCTTTGACAACAGCGCTTGGATGATTCCACAATCAACAATGTCCGACTCTGGCTCACCTCGGGAATATTGTGGATCCCGTATTTGGCATGGGTCCAAGGGGTGGAGATGGCCACGTCGGAAAGGCCCGTGCATTGGCAGGGGCAGAGGGCCGGGGCCCGGCACAAGGCTGGCAGCGCCTTTATTTCCAGGCTATCGTGACAGCTGTCGACTCGTTGGCCCGCTTGCTTTGATCTCGCCGGGTCTGAGCGGGCTGATATTTCAATTCGTTGATCTGGCCGCCTTCAATCATGAGCGATAAATTTCGGAAGTTGACGGAGATTTTAAGCGCGTCCAAGCACGTTCAAGACGGTAGTAAGTAACAAGCTAGGACCTGCAGTGGTCAGACCGACTCGATGACCGTCGCGGTAGGATCCGGATTACTGTAAAGACTCACTACAACTTCAAACAACTTGTCTCCTCGCTGAACCAGTCAAAAAAGCTCCCCGTAAACGTCACAATCCGGTCGGTATAGTAGAGCGATGCAGCGGTATCAACTTAAACTAGCCTCTAGGTTTCCAGTTCGTCGGAGTTGCTGCTCGCCTAATTTGGTGTTCAACGTTCCGGGCAGGACCGCTGGGGCCGCCGGCCAAAGCACCGAGTCCGAGTCTTCATTGTCCTTGTACTGCCCATTGTCTCGTGTAGATTTCGGTGCTGAGGTGATCTCTCCATTCTATTGTCACATGTCATCTCCACAGGGTGATGCATTCAAGTCATGGCAAACTCCATTTTGCGCGCACGCAACTAACGCAAAACTTTGCGGTTGACTTGTTCGAACAAACGACATGTTTCCGAACACCAGCAGTCACTGGCGTACCAACCTCATGAAGGTTGTCGCGCTGCAATTTGTCACAAATACCCGGTCCGCACAGTAAATGTATCACTCACACTCTTTATCCAGACGAGCTTCACTTTCTCAGCTTCAAATATCGACAACTTCCACCGACATGACCGACCGTCGGGCACGTCTAGTCTTGGACAAGTCATTTTTCACCTCACGCTTCTCCCGATGTAGACAAAGCTGGCGCAACTGGTGAAGCGGGGATACAAGCAAAAAAAAGACGGCCTTCAAACATGATCTCGATCTGCACAAAGCTAACGTATTTTCGCTCGCTAACCCCTGACCCTTCGAACTCAGCATCGTCATTAGTCCCCCGGAGAAAATAAAAAACCACCGTCGACGGAACTACGTGAGCGAGGACACAGGTTGTCCAAACTCTGCACGTCATTTCATGTGATCAGTGTCAACGGAATGATGCATGTGTCAACGCACCGACGTACTCGGGGTGTTCCATTGATGACCGTGGCGTCGGACCTTCTCTCCAAGTCTCTCAAGTGATGACACTATCAAGTTCAGCCAGATCGTCTCCCATGTTGGAGTATGTCCCAGCCTCGATAGCTTCCTTCAAGGACTGGAAGTGGTTATAAAGAGGTTCATTGAACGTCAGCTCGAGTTTTGTGGACTCCGAGTTCATGCTAGTTATTGCGTCGCGAATGTGCTGGTGAGTGTTTACCTTCGAGAGTGATTTGGATTCTGAGCGTTAGGTGGCAACGATGGTGGTGATTATAAACCGACAGGGAGCATTGTGGTATTCTTCCTAGAGTGGCACCTTCTGAACAATGTTGGCCCCTTTGATGGATACCCCACAGCGAGCTATGACGTGCTACCGCTAACATTTCGGCAATATCTATACATATCTCAAAAGTCCGCCATGTTATCGGCGACTTTTGGTTCACTTAGTCCATTCTTCTGCTTTGTTCCCGACCCTGATAGCAGTTGAGCACAATAGGTTTTGCAGGGGATGCTTTGTTCTTCGTGGAATGAACGAGCTGACATGACGTACTGTAGCCGAGATACAAGAAAAAGCAACATGCAAATCAACGCCAAAACGGTCAACTTCGAATTTTGCTCCCTCACAGCATCAGGTACGAGACTCATCGATCATCAATGGTTGGGTGATCGTCCGTGTATCCGCGAGCAATGCCACTACGACCTTGTTCCAGTATACTTGGTGCATCCTCACCCACTCTCGCTTCCAAACCCTGAAAAGATCGAGATTGTAGGTACAGTGCTGTCCGACGATACATGTCAGATCGGATCAACTCTGGCTTGCTTTGTATGCCACAGGACTTACCTGCCGCACTCTCGGGGAGTACTGCCATTGTCCTATCTTGGTTACGGAGAACCATTGCATTTGGAGTTGATGTATCGGCGTCAGAAGGTTCAGGGCCTGCAGGCAGATGACGTTGAGGGCCAGGTACTTAGATGTATCGGTATCTTACCACCGAAGCGCCTCGCATGGCGGTATTTTCCGGTAACGAGCGAGAATGTTGGTTGATCCGGATCTCGGTTTTCCTCCTCGTTCGAAGTATCGCTGTCAGCTTTTCAAAGTAATCGATGTCAGAACACGTGATTCCTGAGGGTAAGAATACCGACAACTATATTCAGCGAGCAGTCGTTCAAAATCTAGCACATATCTGCCACTCCATGTGCCCTCAGCTTGAAGCGCGACTTCCAGTTCATATGGCGTGATTATCGGTCGATAAAATTCCTGTATCACGGCTTTTAGGCTAGATGGTAGGAATGATCACCAGCAAACATACTTTCGACTCGATAAGGCTGTTCTCCGGACAGGCCGCTAAAACGAAGCACTCGATTTCCATAAAGTTGGCCAGTTTGGCTGGATTCAGCTTGCCAACACTAATTGTATAACTTTTCTTTTTCGCCTTTGTGAGAATCTTGCGAAGATGGGATATGACGGGTAAATAAGACGCTATCAAGCGTTCGTCAGAAAATGGCAATCGTGGAGAACGAGGACTGACCAACACCCAGCGTGCCAACAAGGATACCGAACACGTCGGCATCCCGCGCTTTTTGAACGACAGCGAAACGCCGCATGAGCAACCTGTTTGTTCGCTCCGATTCCAGTCTTGAGGATTTCGTGATCGGATTGTAAGAGTAAACCTAGAGTTCACAATCAGATGCCGTCAACATCATCAACCCATCAAACTTGCATGACACGAGGAATGCATCATTAACAGGTTTGTGAGCGTAAGGCTCTCTTCGCCGATGTATATAATAGTGGTGGTGGTCTCCTCGATCTTGCAATTGTTTTCCAACGACGTCGATGCTTTGGCTTCGCTGTCTGGTGCCGAATGGAGTGACGCTGGGGCTGGGGCAGCCCAGTTCGGTATCTCGTAATACAAGATAGATAGGCCAGTTTTATCTCGAAGTTGTCGTACAATATCATCTATAAAGTCTGTCACACACCTCTGAATTGCATAAAGGAAACCTTGAAACTCACCTGCTCGGTACGTATACCCGACGTCGTGCCGAACGAGAACAGACCTGGTTTTGCCTGCATCGCTGACGCTCGTGAGGATCTTGCTAAGCTCCTGAACGCAATCCTCGACATCAATCGGTTTGCGACCGAAGACGTAGACTACGGGTAGCCTAGATGTTCTGTTCCGACGTCGTCAGCGCCGAATTGGAGCGGGTAGAAAACGTGCAGAACCCACTTGCTCATGCATGCGTGGCCATAATGGACCATCAAATCGGCATCGACGTGCTGGGCAGCGACCTCATCAACGCAGCAGCTGCGTGAACATGAACGTGTATTGAGTGTGGAGCTGATCGCGAGGAGGAACGCGCCTCACTTGCCATACGACGTGTCTGCCAAAACGTATAAGTCGTGTTCTTTGCCCACGGTCCGCTTGAGCAAACGGTATACAGGAACAGCGTCGTGCAAGAGTTCGTCAGGGAATTGAAGCGCCACCTGTATCTGCCGTTCAACGAACGAAAAACGAAGTGCTAGGAGGACGGAGAGGTTGGTCTGACCCTCTTGTAGTCTCCCTTGAGGATGATCTCTGCCGTCCGCTCGACCTCGTAAAAGTCGGCGACGTCCAAGTGTTCTGGTCGTTGCGCAGACGTGCTTGTAATGTCGATCGAGCGCGTTATCGCCTCTTCGCCGGAAGCAGCAAACGTAGAAGGAGGGGGCGGGTCTGCCGACATCTTTCCAATCAGTCAAGATTGTATGAAGTCAAGCTAGGAACTCTGACTCGAGCACGATGGTTGCAAGTCATCAACATATCATAGGCGCCACTCCACAGCAATTCTCTCAGTAATTAGGAGCTGCCCTCTCCTTGCTTCTCTCAACGCAACTCGGGGATGCAGCTCACACTTTCCTCCAAATCCGTGCGCAACACTATCTTTACCCATGAAGACGACGGTCAAGTGCTATACAAAACAGCCC
>JBBPLP010000535.1:0-18354 GCA_038089875.1 Fistulinella prunicolor
TTGTAGACCAGCCTCCTGGCAAGACAAGACCATGGCCACAGAGATATCGGCCTCCAGAGACACCCAACGCCGAATAGCAGTCCTCATTTCCGGTTCAGGTATGTACAATCACATTAACCTTTCCCACCTGTCCCCGTATTCATACCTCATTGTCATCTCCACGCAGGCACGAACCTCCAAGCGCTCATTGATGCCTGTAACACTACGCGCCTCCCACATGCCCAAATTGTCCTGGTCTTCTCAAACCGCAAGGCGGCGTACGGGCTCACCCGCGCGGCGAAGGCGGACCCACCGATCCCGACAGCCTATCTTGCGCTCCAGCCGTTCCTGCGTACACATCCCGGTGCAACGCGCGCCGAGTACGATCTGGCGGTCGCGCGGGAGGTCCTCAAGGTGCGTCCGGACGTGGTGGTGCTCGCGGGCTGGATGCACATCGTCAGCGAGGAATTTTTGGAGGTGATGCGTGGCGGACGGTCGTTGGTACCTTCACCACCCCTTCAGCCATCCGAGAGCGCAAGCGGGGCCGGAGGTGAAGGCCAAGGCGTGAACGTGGACACGAACAAGGACAATGATAAGGAGGACGAGCCATGCGTCGTGCGGAAGATCCCGGTGATCAACCTCCACCCTGCGTTACCCGGTCAGTTCGACGGTGCAAATGCGATGGAACGTGGGTTCGAGGCATTCCAGCGAGGGGAGGTGGACAGGCTCGGCGTGATGGTCCATCACGTCGTCGCAGAAGTGGACCGCGGCGCGCCAGTCATCGTGAGGGAGGTCGAGGTGCACAAGGGGGATGACTTGAAGAATGACTACGAACCGAGGATGCACCAGACGGAATGGGAGGTCATCGTCGAAGCGACCAAGTTGGTGCTGGACGAGGTAAGACCTATCAGTGACCCCTAGTGTAATGGGCTGTTCTGGGTCGAAGGGATGCCAACAGACAACGGTTGAACCGTTTGCAGGTTTGATTACATTGATGCGTATATGCGATTGTGAACTAATTCTACTCTATCAGCGCCCGTTATTAAACTATTCCTATAGTTACTACAGTAGTGGAGACAATGGTGTGATTATACAAGTATAAACACGATGGTCGATGCATTTTAGAACGGGAACCGCAATGGACCGGTATTGTGTTCGTCCCTCGTTCGCGAAGGGAAGTGATCGCTGTATGAAGACAGTAGGTCAATAAATTGAACGCGTAAACTGCTCAGGGAGAGCAACATACCTAAGAGACACGTCACAAATAGACCCAAAGGAACGTGGTGCGCGGCGGTAATGTGGTGGAGGTGCCAGTGCAGTGGGATAGTGGCTTGGAACCGGGGGAGGGGAGCGGCAACCCTCGGAATACAAGCCTTCCTCCTCGGGCCAAAATTTATCCACAATTTTTGTGCCTATCGAGGGCTAGCAGAGAGTAAGCGGACACGCGGCAAGATCACGTCAGCGCCTCTTCCTAGGATTTTACATCAAAGCAACTCACTGTACTGTGTAGAGACGTCTCCAATGGTGAGTCAATAGCCACATCTGTCGTGGATATTGGATCCACCATCTCCGACGTTGGAGTACAAGAGGCCGAGGCATCGGAAGAAGTCGAGGAAGAGCAGGAGGAGATCGTCGTTGAATGTCGTTTTAGGGTGAGACTAAAGGGAATGGAAGACCTCTTTTTGATTAGAGGGCGCATCGTGAGAGGGACCTTCAATAACGGGGAGGAGCGGATGCGGGCCTTTAAGTCATGCTGAAACATCACGAGGCCAGAGGGTGTGATAAATGGAACAGGCGACGAAGGCATGTTGTTGTCAGGTGGTCTAGGAGAGGTAATGCGTGTGTCGTCTGGATGCGCCCCAGACGAGTCTTATACCGGATGATGGTGGTTGTGGGCCAAGTCATGTTGTGGTGGCCGCTGCACAGAATGCGGAGAAGAACGAAAGCAAGTGGCACCTTTTTTGTGCCAAAGTGACGAGGGAGTGGCACCGTGCATCCGGAAGAATACGGATTTGGAATTTCATGAACTGAACATGGTAGTATCCCCTAATTGTGCCGAACCTAGGCAGCTCGAGTAAGGGTGCGATAGTGACCGCTGCAGTGGTTTGCTGCAATTTCCGAAGCAGCGCGGCAGCCTGCGCTTCTGTTTCATATACACAGCATTGGCGGAGGGCGTGCTGCGAGCGATCCACCTGTCACCTTTGGGAAGCTTCACCAAGAGATACAGTGTGGCCGCTCACCGCTGAAGGCAGTCCCCTTCTAGGTACCCGGAAGACCAGCCATGTTTTCAAACCACCGGACGAGAGCGGCAACCTTGTTGACAACAACATCACTTTGACCGAGACGCAGATCAGGCCGGAGCCTATTGTCTTCGTGTGTATAGGGCATTGTTCGATAACAGATCTCAGCTGTAGGCCGGTTGTAAGGGGATGCGGTTAACGTGATTGCACCGCCCGTTTCCCAGGTGGCCATGAGGTCTATTAATGATCAAACAAACGTGCATGAGAACATGTGATTTGATGGGAAAACACATGGAAGGGATAACGCGCTCTCAAAATACAGGATATCACCACGTTTTAACCCTGGAGAGGGGCCAAACCCACCCCAGGCCTCTGCAGTATCCCTCCAAGCTGTCAGTTTACATACTGAGCCTTGATCGTCGCCCAGGATGAGCTTCAGGATGGAAACGTCCTGGCCGGCGTCGGGGCCTTTCTTCACGCGGACGGTATCAGGTCCTTGAACCTCGAGGGCACCAAGAAGCATATTGACTTTACGAGATCCCTTACCCAATTTGGCGGCCGTGTAGAGGGAAGACAGAGAGGTGAGTTTATGCAAACTGAATTGGAAGTTTGGAAAACAAGCGATGGAAGATGCGTCGGAGTAGTCGACGGAGGTAGTTGTTTCCTGCGTCTCATACGTTCCCCGCGGGAGTGATGCGGTGGGTCGGAGGAAGGAGGGGGCTCCGGTGATGTCTGCAGCGGGCGTGAGGGGCCAACTGAGAATGGTTGTGTCGTCTGCATATCACGGTTCTGTTTGCGGATCCTCGGCGACCGGTAAGAGGGACATACCAGGACGGTCGACATCTAGATCATCTTGCTGGGATGCGAGGAGATAACCTGGAATAGCTTCTGGATCTGGATCCGAGAGGGAGTCGAAGATGACGTTCTGGTAGAGAAGGGAGATGCGACGACTGGCGGCATCGAGCGTCGCGGGGGGGTATGGCGTGATCGCGGGAGGTTCTTGTAGTGTCTGCCAGATGTAATCGTTTGGGTTCATATCGACGTCTGCAGCGGAGGGGGCACCGAGAAATACGCGTAGGTGAACCATCTCCAAAGAGATATCGTTCATGTTGGATTGGTCCCTGATATCGATCACGTGATTCACACGCGCTACGCGTGACATGTTCGACAAGGTCGACTTTCATTTCAATCTTGTCCAACTCTTCACGACACTCCACACCATGGCTTTATTCCTTGAGCTGTATGAACCGCTCGACATCATAGGCAACGGCTCCTTTGGCATCATTCGAAAAGTTCGAAGAAAGTCCGACGGTTTGGTTAGTCCACCCACTCTGCCACTTGGCGTTGCACACCTCACCCTTTTCTGTTTTAGACATATGCCAGAAAAGAGCTTAACTTTGAGCGCATGAGCGACCGTGATAGGAAGCAAATTGTCGCAGAAGTGTACGTCGTATCGTTTTATTCAATTCGCTCTCCTCACCATTTCACCTGCAGAAACATCCTCAAAGACCTAGACCACGAACACATTGTACGATATCACGACCGTTATGTCGACAGAGACGCTGGCATCCTCTACATTCTCATGGAGTATTGCGGTGGTGGTGACCTTTCCGGCGTCATTAAACAAGCACAGAAACACAACAGGCCGGTTCCAGAAGATACCATTTGGAGCTATTTCATGCAGATATTATTGGCCTTGCAGCATTGTCATCACCCACCAAACCATGGTCCCGAGATAGATGGCAAGGAACGGCGTCCTCAGATTTTGCATCGTGACCTAAAACCGGATAATGGTGCGTGTCTTGTCATGTCTCATGCCTTGTCAGCTCATCTACGTTGCATTTCTCCGCAGTTTTTCTCGACGAAAATAACTCTGTAAAACTCGGTGACTTTGGTTTGTCAAAAGCCCTCCCACAAGCAACCTTCGCCAACACCTATGTCGGGGTACGTGCTAACACCTCATTTCCCTAGGCGGACCTTGACATAAAGCTTGCGATACTAGACACCATATTACATGTCCCCCGAGCTAATGCAAGAGAAAGCTTACGACTCGAAATCGGACATCTGGTCGCTCGGATGTCTCATATACGAACTTTGCGCCCTCAAGCCTCCATTTCACGAGGCAAAGACCCATGCTGAATTGAGCATATTTATAAGGTGCGTTCGTTTAGACGTATCCTCTCTGTATCGTACATATGAAAGTAATAGAAACGGACGTATACCACCTTTACCGAGAGGTTACAGTCAGACGCTGTCAAGTGTCATTAAAGCGATGATGAATCTGAATGTGAGTCGAATACTCTGAATTCCCTTGATTCTTCCACCTCATACGGTTACTTAGCCCGCAATGAGACCTTCGGCGGCGCAACTTCTTCAGCACGAACGGCTCACGCTCATAACCAAAGTCGTCGAAGCAGAAAAAATGTTCGTTCCTCTCTCCCCCCTCCTGCCGTATGCTGAAACCACTAAATGTCTATAGGCTCTCGACAGTGAAAACGCACAAGTGTGCCGTTATTGCGAAAGAACGCGAAATTTCTGCACGGGAGGCTGCGCTGGTAGATCGGGAAGCGAAACTTACTGCCCTGGTAGTGGAGAAGGATGCAGAGATTCTCCGTCTGCATAACCTTGTCTCAACAACTCAATCTCAACTTGACGCACGAATACGAGATGCAATAGGCAAGCGCGAAGAAGAGTTGCGCGTGGCTGTAAGGAAGCGCGAGGAGGAGGTTGCTGCTGCAATGGCTAGACGTGAAGAGGAAATTCTATCCGCGGTGCGGCAACGTGAACAGGAGATATTAGAAGCATGGCGAGCGCGAGAAGAGCAGATTAAAGTGGAGGCGGAGGCGATGATCGCGGAGAAGATGCAATGGGTAGCTGCGAAGGAAGCTGATCTGGAGGCGGAGCAGAGCAGACTTGACGAGGTCCAGAGGAATTTGGAGGCAAAGTTGGCGGCTCTCTCCTCGCAAGAGGTCAAGGGACGAAGGGAGAAAACACCCTTGGAAGAGGTCAAGAATTTGCTCAAGCCGCTTGTCGAGATGACAGAGCACAGTCAGATGCGCGAAAAACGAATCGAGGACGACTATTCGAACATGGCAACACCTGTCAATCGAAATGTCGCGCGGCCTACGCCAGACTGCATGCCCTCCGCGATGAAAGGTGTAGTCCTCACGCAGACCGGTCAGCCACTTGTTACACCTACCCCTGCTGAACTGGCGAACCTCTTCGTAAACTCACCTAAAGTCGGGCTCGACTTTGCAAAGATATTCGATTTCGAATCAGAAGCAGAAGATGAAGATGGCGAGTCAGAAGAGATGCCACCTTCTCCGACTTCCCGAGAACGGCCACTCTCAGAACAGTCAAGTCATTCTTCTGGGTCGACGGGCGACTCTACCTCGGGACCAGCACCCACTACGCGGCTTCGCAAACCATCTATTCGGGGTTCTTTGCAAAAATCATCCGTACGCAAAGCAGGCACTCTCCCCGCTTCCGCCTCGGACCCCACGGGGCTCACCACCTCTTCTCGCATACGCGCATCCAAGTCGATTAAGGTCAAACCGGGAATGGAAGAGACCGCCACATCATCTTCGATTCCTGCCCACCCTACCGAGTACGACCTTTCAGACGAGGAGAACCTACCTAGCCCATTCCTCCGACGGGTGGAGCGCGAGCGACTGATGCATCCCAGTAGTGGTACGCTCAAGTCGAAACGAATGAGTACCGGTAACTCGTTGAGGGTCGTGGCGACTACAAACTCGGCCGCGGCAGCTGTCGGTATCAAACCTGGAAGCAATACATCCAAAGCGTTGGGGCCAAGGGGATCGTCTTCATCCTCCCTCGGGAGCAAGAGATCATCGTTGACAAATGCGAGAAAGATACCCGAGGAGACAAGAAAGGTGTTATCACGATCGTGAAACGAGCCAGTAGTTTCTTCCTCCTCGGGTTTTATTTTTCTATATGTTATGAACATGGATGCGTCATTGCAAAACTTGATATTCACGAACACATGTTTTTCATCATCGTAGGTGAAGTTGTTTTAGGAAACGTCGGAGATAATCAAATACGGATGGTACGATAGAAAGTGGCCCATGGCCAACAGCGAGAAACACAGTCGGACGAGCAGTTTAACAACAGAACCGGACCACTGGCCCCATACACCGTGGCTTCAATAGTTTGGCTCAAATGAACTGCGATATGTACATATGACCATGTCGTGACTTGTGTGAGCGATCATTGGAAGTTCAGCCACATTAGACTTAATGGAGTTTGAAATGGACTTACGAAACTTACCTTTTCTTCTCTTCCCGCACTACGGCGTCTCCGGGTTCCCACTGACTCAACTGCAAGTTTATTCAGTACCAGTCACGGACGGCGCCATCAATAAAATGGTTCGCATTTCAAACGTGGCACATCAAAGGCCACTCAACTAGACAAGCCGTACAATGCACATGTAAGAGGCGACCCCGGCACCGTTCAGATTAACGGTCGAATGACGACAACTTTGAACTCAGGAATCTACCCCTTGCGCTCGATGACTCCTTTAATTTCTGGAGCAACTGACAGGTTTTCATTATCGTGAACATGATTGAACGGGGACCTTAATTATCGCCCGAAGCATGATTAAGCAACACAGCTCTGCTGGCGTGGACCCTGACTGGGAGCTTTTTTATGCCGTCGATGCCGATCATCATCACGCTCCCGGGCGATAGGGTTATATTTCTAGCCTTGGGTGCCTGACTAACCTTCTACATGATCGTTTTCCAAACGCTTTCGCCAAGTTGTAAGAGTATCAGACAACTTGTGGAGCGTAGATGCTTATGGCCTGCGATTTGGTTCGTGGACTCAATGTTATTCGTGCCTCCGTCGTCGTAAAATGGATGTTGTTATGTGGTTTGACATGCCATACACCATTTAGGAAAAACAATGCGGGGCAACCATGACCCAGCCAATCGAAAAAGGCGGCGATATCCACTTTTACGCTTTCTCATGACTGGTTTGTCGTCATCTTTCCTCCGGTCATCAAGTCATCTCGTTTTCTTACGCGCCAAACTCCATAAGTATGTTTCAGATCACTCAGTATTATCCCTCGCTCACCAATAGTATCCTGTTCGGCAACAAGGAGGCCGAACGATTCGTTGTCATCCTGCGTGCGGCTCAAGGATGAAGCAATGCTTGATATATAATAGGAGAGAAACGTATAAACGTGCGTACTGCACGAACGGAGGCCCTTTCTCTGACACCTGTGTCTTATCGAAAAATCATTGATTCGTTTTCAAATTCTCTACTCCAGACTTCTTGCAACATCACAAGGGTCGCTTTTGGTGTCGGTTCGCTCTCCATCTTTGAGATAGCTTACATCTTGGTTGGTTGGTGTCATCCCATAATGTGCTTGAATTTGGTACACCGTATTGACTGACATCGATCTCTCCTTCAGTTCCTCAACGCTCGGACATCATTTGCATATACTCGGTCAATCTGTGGGTTCTCCTACAGGCAAAATGGGTATCTCGAAAAATCAAGGTCTGGTTCCCATCCGGAGGGATGAGCTTGGTCGGGCAAAATCAAACGACCATGTTGGAGATGGTGTTCTTCCCGTGACCACAGGATCTATTTCGTCCAACTTCTCTGCCGCGGAGCTGCAGACTCTTCGTGATGAAAACGAGGCTTCCAGCAGTCAAGATCCAGAGAAAGGTGTGATAGGCCCCGCGGGAAAATATGCCAAGTATGCAGGCGAGCCACCAGACGGGGGCCTCAAGGCGTGGAGCGTTATCATTGGGTGCGTGCAGAGCTCTGCGTCACGTGCCGAACACTGATAACAATGATCGCGGTTTGTCTGTGTAGGACCAGCATGACGACCTGTGCGGCGTAGGTACTTTTTAGAACTGATTGTGTTCCGCTTGTCTGAGCATTGTTCTTATGATGAACAGGTTTGGATATGTAAACACTTGGGGGGTGAGCGCTGAGCATTTGATTTATTCGGGGACCGGTAGATGTGCTGACGCATGGATAGGTCTTTCAAGCGTATTATGAGGAAGTGATGCTTCCTAATGACAGCCCGTCAGATATGTAGGACCTATTTTTCGTTTAATGTTCCTTCGTTGTGATTGAAACGGTTCGCAGTGCATGGATCGGTTCTGTGCAGGTCAGTTGCCATCTTTTGGGTCAGGCGAGAATGTTGCTGATCATTGAATGCTGAATCATCCCTTTCTGATTCCTATTTTCCTTTACGTGTCGCCACGGCTTTACGACATTCACTACACAGTATGCGCTAGTGCTTTTCCCGGGACTTATTACCGGACGGTTATTTGACATAGGATATTTCAAGATACCATACTTATTTGCTACTTGTCTGCTCATAACGTGTACTTTCATCACCGCAGAGTGCAAAGTGTATTGGCAATTTTTTTTAGCTCAGGGATTAGGCGTAGGGGTGAGTTTTTCACCTCGTATTTCATGTACACCTGCTTACTCATTCGGTGTCTCTCTTTCTTCTTTCGAACAGATAGCGAGCGGCATACTGTTTGGACCAGCACTAGGGATCGTATCGCACTGGTTCTCGAAGCGGCGAGGCCTAGCGCTGGGCATTACTGCTATTGGGTCGTCGATCGGAGGGACAGTGTTCCCGATTGCGGCACAGAACTTAATACCTGAAGTTGGGTAAGTACTGTGTCGTCTTTCTTCCTCGATGTGAGTTCCATCATTAATTTCACCAGATTCAAGTGGACATTGCGAATTTTTGGATTTATACTGATCCTTTTGCTTGGTGTGGCAAATCTTGTGAGTTCGCATCAATAAAACCCTTTCTTTGAGACTAATGAAATTGATATAGATGATAGATAGGCGGCTCCCGCCTGTAAACGTGAAAGGTGGCATGTTCAACTGGGCCGCACTCAAGAATCCAGCATATGCTGTATATTGTGTTTCGGGTGTTACTACCTTTCTCGGGTTATATACTGGTGGGTTTGACGTCATATTGGCATGCCCCCTGAGGGATGGCTAAATCCTTTTTGGGATATGGAACTAACAACCATTGGGCAGTCTTAACCTATATACCCGTTAGCGCCGTTCAAGTGGGCGTTCCGAACGATTTTGCATTCTATCTCATCGCTATTGCGAATGGCTCCTCTGCTTTTGGACGTATTTCAGCTGGAGCCCTTGCTGATCGAGTTGGTGAGTGTTCGCCAGCAAGCTGACTGCCGATGGGTTTTGATATACTTGGACAGGTGCCCTGAATATCATGGCTCCATGTACTCTCGTAGCGGCCATCATGACGTTTGTGTGGCCGTTTGCGAGAAGCAAAGGGGCCCTCATTGCGATCGCTGTGATTTACGGGTATGTACACCATACTTGTCGTTTGTTTTAAATATCAATCATTTTATACAGTTTTTCCTGTGGGACTTATGTCTCACTCCTATCTGTGCCTGCCATGTCAATGGGTGCCGTTGACGATGTCGGTCGACGCATAGGGTTGTTTCTGAGTTTTGCTTCCTTTGGTGCACTCGCTGGGACGCCGATATCCGGGGCCATCAATTCAGCCACAGACGGCTTTGAGAACGTGGGTTGGTATGCTGGTACGTTCTCTAGGTTCCTTTCGTATGCTATGCACTCTCAAGAGCGATTTAGGTGGAATCTTGCTATTCTCAGTATGCCTGATGCTATTAACGCGGTATCTTTATCTCGGTAGGTTGACAGGCAAATTCTAAATGCCCAAACCTCGATCCATGTGCATTATAACATGGTGTGATTATGAGTCTACTTTGTATCTATCCGACGATCAGATGGAGGTGTATTCGACCAGCGTTCGGTCGGTTCAGACTGGGATGTTGTGTCAGACCAGCCAGAAAAAGATAGTCCTTTCGAGCCTGACGTTTGGGAAGATCGTGCTCTCAGCCCCTTGATATCGTTGTTCGTTGAATGTTCATGTCCGAGTCGATTAAATTCTTAGATAAGTACAATGTTGTTCTATACGGTCTTTGGGAATTGGTTCTAAGCAAGGGCAACATCATATATTTAAACATCCTCAGCTCCGTCAGGTATATGTACCACCCAATCGTTGCTTGAGAACTGCCACGACCAATCCGATGTGCCGAGACAGTGTCGTTTGTAACGGTCCAAAACTGGTTTCCAACTGTACCAAGTGTCTGGAGGTGTGCGAGCGTGCTCGTCCATGTAATCAGCGAGTTGCTTGTCGCCCACCACATCCAACTGAGGGGGCGCCGAATGAGTCCCATCGCTGCGCGGCGTTCAGGCTTTTGTTTTGCCAACTATGGATGCCATTCGTCCAATGGATGGAGTCGTTGATGATCGAGTCGGAAAAAAAGTCATCACCGGCGCGCTTCGGCGGCTCTCAGAGTCAAGGTGGACGAACATTTGGAGGTGCTTGACAGGTTTGTGCTTCTCCCACCCTTTTATTACATATGTTCACGCCTACAAGCTACGCAAGGAATCCCGGGCAGCCTTAGTACTAGCTCCTCGGAAGCGCGCAATAGCCTGACACACAGAGCCCATTGCAGCGCGAAGAACTTCTGAGTCGCTCACCTTCGGTTGGGGAACAAGTACGAGAAGTCACGTTCGCGTCCCGAACGTCCCACGGTTGAACATCTCGTTCCGGACTAACAGAAGATGGATTTTGCATCTCAGAAAAGATGTATGTACTCATGAAGGCGAATAACAATGTCACAGGGGCTCTCCAACGAACAATCAGCCTTATCCAAAAAAGAGCCCAACAATGCCTTCTCTTCAGCCAACTCCTGGGTGCCGCATATCTGCCCTGGTGGCTTCAACTCACACCACCCAAACAGAAATCTCTACGGCGAATCTTCATTTAGCCTCGCAGGGTCACAATACGCTCAATCTCCTCATTGAAAGCTCGAAACAGCTGGTCACTGCGCTCATACGAACAGATTGGCTTGATCGCGTTTCCATTATCTTGGCACTCGTCTTCTTCGGACTCGTGATGTTGTTCATACTGAAACAGCGGACACTAGACCAAAGTTTGAGGTTCGCGTCTGGTGTCAGTGGTTCACACGGGCAAGTCGCAGGAGAAATGCTGAAGCAAATCATGGTGGAAGGGAGTGCGAACGTCGCTGAGCGTCAGCATCGTGGTCACAGCGACAAGTGTTCCTACGACACTCGTTTTTATTTCGGCAGTCACTGTCACTTTGTCGGGATGTACGGAAAAAGCCTTGCAGGCGGGGAATCCGTGTTATCGTCACTCGTTTTGGCGCTTGTCACGGCCGTTTATTCGGAGAGCATCCTTATTCCTGATGTTGTTCATATCGAACTACGCAGGTACAGTACCACCATGATTGCTATCGCATTAATAGGACGTTTTCATCATACATCACTTGATTTTAGAAACTGATATTGTGATTGTTCTTAGCGAATCGTTGAACGTGGTATGTTGGTTCATCAGTCTGGCTGATAAGCGGATATCAGTTCTCGAAGAAGCTCGCGATCACTCTGTTGATCGGTTGACTCCGAGATCTAAGATGTCGTCTCCAGGAAGCAGGATACCAGCGGGAACAAACTAGATGAACGTACAGTAGTCAATTTTTGCAAGATTACAAATTGACTACCTGGGGTGCGGACTATTCGAGCACGTATACCTTTGCCACTTGTTTCACTTTCCATACATGACGCGTCCTCTAACTCCTCTTCGCCTTCGCAGGGCTAAGGCTCTGCTTCAAGCATGACGACGCGTTGCCAAATCGCTTCCGATGTGCCAGCGCGTGCCTCTGATGCACTCCGTCCAGCCGGCTCACCTGCCATGACAGGGGCGAAGTAGGCACCCACGAAATTTCCAATCCGTTGCACGAATGATACAAAATCGGGGTTGGCATTGGGCCAGCTATAAGAGAGGTCCCGGATCGCACTGTTGTGAGGACAAGAATATGAGACCGTCCTCAGATGAAGCTAACACACCAATCCCGGCCATCTCTAGGAGTCTAGGACATAGATTGCCTGCGCCAGGATCACTGGTATAGAATAGTATTGTTGGCGCCAGTCCAATCTCCATTAGATTTTAGTGAATATAAATAGGTTGATAAAGATTGTTTGTCATGGACACATTGGGGCATCTTACATGCTACAGATATTGACCTATCAAGTCTTATATTATAAAGAAAAAAAAGTAGCAAAATGAGCAGTCAAACGGCTTTTTGAAGTTGAGCTGTACAATGACTTATAGTTGATTGGTAAATTTTGGGCGTGCGACCCAGAAAAAATAAAATTATTGGACGTGATATGGGTTTACGTTCCATTATCGACTCAAATCATTCTTATGTGGATTACTTTATCACACAATGGCATAACATGGAATGTTTATTACTGTGATGTAGCAGCCGCTGCACAAGGCAGATCGAAAAGGGGGTGTACTCCTCCGGATAGTAGCGACGCCCCCGTCACCTCCGAGCAGGCAGGATGGAGGCAAACTCACTCGGGCTGCGAGTCTGGTACTCTGCCGATCCCACAGCATTACTAGTACCAACACCGACGACTCGTCGAGTCGCTCAAGGCGCTCGAGCGTGCGTTCCGACTCACACGGTGCAGTCGATCAGCGAACGGGCGACGGGGCATCGGGAGCGCTGGCATGCGGACTCGAAATAACCCTCAGCGCGAGAGGAGAGGGTCGAGCTGCGTGGCCTTCAAAGCACCTGGGCGATCGCATCATCGTTGGGGGCGCCGAGGCTGATGGGCGCGCTTAGGTCAGCATGACGAGCGAAACCTCGGGATTCTCCGGGGAGACCTCACAAACGGGACAAACGCGATTGCGCATTCGTTTCGTTGGTTATAGACACGTATTCTTCACTAGGTAACATCTAACTATACCAACGAGCGACCAACATTGCGGACCGACTTTCCACAGTGGGTGCAAGTCCATAGCATGGAAGCAGTTGTGGTGAGAGGCAGTTGTCCAGAACGTTAAGGGTATTGGTTCTTTCTTGGGCCGACATGATGTTTGCGGCGATTTAGCGACAGGATACTTAACCAAACTTGACAGCAACAATTATTCTATGTGTTGTGCACGTGTTGGGTCCATGTTCCAACGAATTGAGACGTTATTCGCTCCAACTCTCACTCACAAACAACTAGTTTTCCTCTTTCTGCCCTCCTTATGTCGTTTCCATTTGCACTTAATCTAGACATAGCCGAATCCCAGAAACATAACGAAAATCCACGAGGTCAGTATCGATACCTCTTTGGCCTCTTTGGCATCAGATCGATCTCTCTGCAGGAATAACTCCCCATGAGCCATCGGGTAGCAGTACCCCTCGGCAAGATAATCCCGAAAAGCAGTCAAAACTGAACAAAGAGGCTCTAGATACCAGCGGCGAGAGCCCATACAGTCACCATTATCAGCCCACTGCTGCCGTCTGGGCGCTCTATCTGAAGGAGAGGGAAGCCAAAGACAAAGAGTTCGCGGAATTGCAGCGAAGTCGCCTTGGTCAACTCCTCGTCTTCGTACGCTATTTCCTCCTCGATTCCATGTACTACATTAAGATATCTTAGGGCGGTATATTTGGCGCAATACTTACCGCGTTCCTCATCATAAGTCGGCAGGACCTAAAGGCAGATCCTCTCCAGGAGATCCTTCAGGTAGTTCAACCTCTTCACAATGAGTCAATTACATCGGCCTCCAATGCTTTTCGTCCCACCAAGTCGGCCTTGGCTGTGAACGCAACGTGGTATTTGAGTTTAGTTCTGACCCTCGTCAGCACTCTCGCTGCCGTACTCGCAGATGATTGGCTCACAAAGTATATTCAAGCTACCCATGGGGTACGCTCTTATGATGCTTGTGAACGTCATCTCCGCTACCTCAAAGTAAATCAATGGGGCCTCACAACAGTCATAGCTGGTATCCCAGTCCTCATTCAGCACGCACTTTTCCTATTTGGCATCGGCCTCGTGATCTTTAGTCTAAATGACGATTTTGGGATAGGCATTGGCGTCCTTATTGTGGTCGCATTTGCCACAATTCTATATCATGTCGCCACCTTCTTGCCTCGGTTTTTCTTGGCCTGTCCATTCCAGACACCATTGTCCGACTTCATTCCTGGCAATTGTGAAAATCCCGAATCATCAGACTCCGAATCACAAAAGCGTCACACTACAACATTGCTTTCATTGTGGAACAAATTCCTAAGGGAAATTCGTCAAAAACCTAAAAGCTCCGAGATCGAAGCTATGGTATTGGCGTGGATAATTACAAAATCAACAAATGAGGACGCTATCGAGGAAGCCGTCAAAGCAATAGCAGGGGCAGGTCCAACCAAACGTCTTCAAGATGCTCTCAACAGTTCCGGTGCTAGCGAGGTGCTCTCCAAAAGATTCATTCGATGTTTTAAATTTGTACCTGCCAGACCTCCTATGCGCATCAATGATCCAGAGCGTGCGGAGGCCTATCTATATGCGATGTGGAGTATTGTGGGACCCCCCGGCGGAGAAGATCGGGATAAACTACAGTTTATGCTTGAGTTGCTTCGGCCTGGACAACCGTTACATCAATGTGATATTTTCGAGGACCACTTAAAACCTTTGGCCAGCGCCCTGCGAACTAGAATCCTTATTGCCACTGGATGCGACAATGATACTATCCTTTTTCAACCATCTCTTCAGTCACACGTCACAAAGGTGCCCGAAGAGAAGGGATACTTGTCGCGCGTCTCAGAGGTCATCGAAGAGGATGACAAGCCATTTGGAAATTTAATGAAGAAAGCGTAAAATGTTAATTTTTTTTTTTTTTTCTTTTTCTTTTTCCTGTCGTTAGGCCACCTACAATCTATTGTAACAACTAGGGGATCCGAGTTGCCACATAAGAGGAGTCATTTGCTACGAACTTATTAGGAATATGTTCTTATGCCCTTTGGAAACTTTCACTTTTTTAATGTCCCTTCAACCCCTTTCGCTTTGTGCCTTACTTTTCTGATGACTGTCATGTTCAGAATGATCTCTTTGACTGTTTCACTCATCACTCAGTCTCAGATACTGGTAGTATTTCAAATTGCTTGCAATTTTGTGTATATGAGCTTAACTACGAATTTGTCAATGTAACTATTAAGACATAGTGTTCTCATCCTTGGCCCCAGACTGCCAGGCGCCGAGTCCCAAATATTAGTCATGTTCTACCTGTTTGTGCAGTCGTTCTAACACGTTCTGCACCTTCCATAGACATTCTCCATCATGTTCATCGCCTCTCATCGCCTTCGACGTGTCTGCATGATCGCTGCTGACCGTGGCCAACCCAGCAGGTTCCTGACATCTCCATGGCTCGTCGACGGCTCTGACGCGTCCGTCTCGGTTCCGACAATTTCGATATCGTCGCTCGCATCTGGTATGCACTCCCCCTCGAGCTTGACTCTCGGGGTGTCAGTCATCCGTGTCGCGGGTCCGTCAGGTGGTTCAGGTGGTTCAGGTGGTATGGAGAGGTGTGGGCTGGTGAGAGTGGTTGTGTTGCAGACTGGGCCATTGGTTGGGGCGTAGGGGTGTCAGTGGGGCGGCAGGTGATGCGGTTGGGCACTAGATGCATCAGTGTGGGGCCGTAGACGTCTCGGTTGGGCTGTAGACGTGCCAGTTGGGCCGTAGACGAGGCTGTTGGGCTGTAGACGCGCCGGTTGAGCTGTAGACAAGGTGGTTGGGCTGCAGGCAAGCCATTTGGGCTGCAGAAGGGGCGTTTGGGTTGTAGACACACCGCCTCAGGGGCTGTATACAAGACGGTTGGGCTGCAGACGACGTGGCTGGGGTGTAGATGCCAATCAGTTACTAATTATCCCATGGCACCGACGCCAGACCACCTGGCGCAGGATACTGAAAAATGGGTCGTCCACACGAACGTTGTGTCTGAGGGAACCTGCAAGGATTGCGACAAGGTCAAGATGGCTGACGAAGATGACCTACCAACGGGTGACGAAGCGCGTCATCCGGCTGAGCCCACAGAGCCACCCAACCGTGAATCATGCACGAAGGAAGGGGCTGGCGACGTGGAGGGCAAAGCGAGGTTGTCGGACGAGCTGGGATGTCGTACCAGCGAGTCGCAAGCCTGTAAAATCGTCAACAAAACAACGATAGCGTTGGGAGATGACGCAGACGCGACGTACCTGATGAACAACCCAGTGGACCTGATGGGCGAACTACCACACCCGACGGACAGGACGGCCGTGACGAAGATATCGAACGGCGACACGGAAGATGTCGGGGGTGCTGGAGATGCGCTAGAATGCACCAGACCTGGCGAATAGGTTCGGCGAATCGGCGGTGATGCTACACCATATCATGGTGGTGGCAGCGCAGAGGAAAGCGCACGGACGAAATCGCTAGACACAACGGAGACACGTCAGCGACGGGAACGGCTAGATAACGAAGCCAACGGCTCACCTGAACGGTGGAAGCCACCAGACGGATTCGTGAACTAAAGGGAACGAACCCCGAGTGTCGAGCTCGAGGGGGAGAGGATGAGAAGTCTGAGCTGGGACGTCGAGTCGACCAGCAATGGCGTGGACACGCGGAGGCTGTCGAATGGTGGCGACGACGCCACGACCGTGCCAGTCGAGGCACACCACGAGCCCCAGAGCGTCGAGCTCGAGGGGGAGCGATGCAGCGGTTGGGCGAGTGTTGACGTCAAGGCTAGCGAGTCCACTAGCGACAACGGGCACGTGTCAGCACAATCAACAAGTCACGGAGACACGGCAGACGTACCGGATAACGTACCAGACGAGTCCCCGAGCGTTGAGCTCGAGGGAGAGTGTGATGGGTGCGCAAGCCACAACGCCGAGGTTGCACACGTTAATGGCAACGTGCCGGGGCCGTCGAGGCCAACGGTAAGCGTCGACGACGTGACGGACAGGTCGAGGAAGCTGCCAGACACAACAGCACGGTTGCACGAACCGGAAGGACGAACGGACAACGACTTACTGGCGGAACGAGCTCGATATGAGCTGCGCGACACAGACGACACAGCTGATGCATCGATGACGACGGGACACGACGAATAGGCCAAAGACGACGAAGAACATGTCAGTAAGGTTGAACGGACGGTCAGAGCCGAGGAACATACCTTGGGTGACCAGAGCCGATCCGGACGATACCGGAGTCGAAGCAGACGCGTCGAGAGCGTCGAGGCGAGTCGATAACGTCTACAACATACCGAAGAACCCGGAGAACGCGTCAGAACGGATGCACGAAGCGTCAGGAAGAAGGGTGGGTGAAAACTCACCTGTTGGAGCTCAGGAAGAGCACGGCGACCCGGGACAAGACATGGATGAAGAGTGCTGAGATGCGTCACTGACGCTGATGACGAACCGGCGACGCTGCGAAACGCGTTAAATTGAGCGCACGAACGGTTAGACCAGCAGGGACCAAGCAACTCACCTAGGAGAGCCCAGAGCAAGCTGAACGAGTCGGCACGCAACCAGGACCATCTAGACAGGATCTACGGGCCCCAGGGACGTTGTCAGAACAGCGCTGCGTCGATACGAACGCGTCAAGTCGATCTGGAGGTCCAGGAGACGTTGGGTGAGGTTGAGGGCGATTGAAGGCGCCAGATCGACGGCGATAGCGTCGATATCGATGGGAACGGGTGCTGGATAGTCGATGAACCGCACAGCGAGCGAGACGGCTCGATACGAACCGATCTGGAGATGTTAGCCAGAGAGGGAGCGAGTAAGCGCGGAGATCGCGAGCGAGAGGCGACACATGCATCTGAGGGACCCATACCACCCCATTACAGCCCTAGACGACCCATACAACCCGTGAACGACCCGCGACGAAGAGGCAAGCAGAAGCTGCGAGCGGAAGATGTCAGCGCAAGGTGCAGGAGACGAAACCTTGGCACCCACCTTATCGGATGATCAACATTTGAAGCCCTGCCAGGCATATTGGACGCATCTTACTCTGTTTTGTTACAGCTGTTTTCAAAACGATGCGGAAAATGGATCAAAGAAAGTCGCGCCTTCGGAAGCTGCCAGGGAAGGACCCCGAATTCACCTGAGTCAATTTTCACCCGCCGTGTGACCTGTGCCTCGATGCTCTCCCACCATGCCACCATCAGAGTCCCCAACTCCGGAAAAAGTGTCTATCCATCTGAGTTCTCATCTGGGGCCCCATGGATGTCCACCCATCCACCCATCCACCCATCCACCCG
>JBBPLP010000536.1:0-18310 GCA_038089875.1 Fistulinella prunicolor
CACATCAGAACCCTTCATCCATATAATGTCTATTATGCAGCATGGTAGAGATCAACTCCGAAATCCGACGATCATAGAGATGTTGGGTAACTTGGTCACATGAACTACCAGAATGATTCTTAAAGACACCACCACTTTCTATTATCTGTGATCCGACAGTGGTTCGCTTATGGTAGTGTTCATTGACATCCGAGTCGCTGGTGAGTCCCACAGTGTGTTATCTTCCAACGCCTCGAGTTGAATCACCGCCGAGTCATCTACTTAGAGCATATGACATGCATCATACCAATATATCGGAGCTATGCACCCAATGAAGTGTTTATAACTGTGCGGTGCTGAGCGTGCATATACAAACTACGTCTCCCGGTCGTCGTCCGACAGGCTGTTAGTTACGAGCGGAATTAATGTTCTCGAGAAAAACAGTATTACTATAGTGGGCAATTTGTAAAAGCAATGACAGGGGGCGCAATTGAGCCTGATGACATACGTTCTTTGTCTGGAAAGGGGTGCAGCATGACTGAGTAGAGCGATCAATTAATGATGGAATACTCAATAATCAGTGCGAAAACCAAGCCCAAACCATCTGGCTGGAAGTTGTTACTAGAAGGATTTGTGCGCAAGTTAGATAACTTGGCCCGTTTGGAAATAAAAATGCTTCTGCACAAGGGATCCATCATGACAGGGTTAGCAACCCTGGCGAGAGAGGGGGATTGATTGGAAAATTTTCTTACCAAATCCGAGAAGTACGGAAGAACTTGAGAAGCGGTAGAATTTGTACAAGTTTGCCTCAATGTCACCTTCAAGGGTATGCAAAAGTCCGACCCACCTCCCCATCACAGGGTTTGAACCCACTGGCACCGCTCACTTGATTCCCAGGGCGAGCAGATATGAAAGGGAAAGTGCCGTGTAAGGTTGCTCCGGTCCAATCACAGTTCTTGTTAAACCCTTAAGCCATCACGGGGCGTCAAGCGATAACGTTACTCCTTTACCATGCAGATCAGTGCATGCTCAGGTTTTCGCCAAGAATGGTTGTTTATAAGGATGGTGGGCAAATTCCCTTATTTCTCTTCGTCCGCCCCCTTGAGGTCTTCTGATGTTACGCACACTCTTGATCCTAGTCACCTTGAGCTCGGGCTCATTGACCATCTCTGCCAAGACACTTCCTCTCCTCAATCGTGGTATTGCCCACCGTGCAGCGCAGAGTATATCCCAAGGCATAGCTCTCCATGATACATCCTGCCCTGAAGATACAGTTTCCGAAACGCAAGCTGCGGTGCAGGATGTATGTTGCCCAACAAGTGGCATCGCCTCTTGGGTTTATGATAATTCTATGTACTTTTGTTGTTCGTCTGGTGTGTTTTATTCTTGTCCTTTTACGCCGAATATTTTGAGCCAATCTCCTTCTACTCTAGATCAAGATTGCTCATCCCAGGTACTCGAAAACGTAGCCGTATGTGCTTTCCCCTTGGCTCGTAGTCTAGATATCTAACCACAAATACAACACAGTGCGCAGACAGTTCATGGAATTTGTGTCAAGCTCCGGATGGAAGTTACTTTTGTTGTCTTTCAGGTTCATCATGCGTCGTGACCAGTGTTGCTAGCGAAGTTGCTTTCGTATGCGCTACTCCCACTGCTGGTCAATCGACCTTGCCCCCCGTCTCGGTCTCTACTTCTTCCACCTTCATATCTTCCACCTCTACTGCTAGTGCCACATCAGCATCAACGATACCGACAGCAACGAGCAGTGCTCCTCCTCCTCCAAATAATCTAGAAAGCACCACGAAACCTGGTGTCATTGCTGGATCGGTGGTGGGATCGGTAGCTGCTGCTGGTGCAGTGTTAGCTGCTATATTGCTCGGCTTGAAGCATGCCGTTTGGGCCGCGCCCAGTGCTGTGAGTCGTTTCCATCTGCAAGTGATCTTCAATTGAACCCCTCGGATAATCTCAGGCCGCCGCTCTCGGCTTATTCGGTTTTGCTGCTCGTCGTCTGATATTTGTGGCAGACGGTGATCTACCTGAATCAAGTGTATGTTTTCCTTTGCGCAATTTTCCCAGCTACTCAAGCACGTTTTTCCTTCCCCAGTTCGCCTTTTTCTTGACAACAGAGTCGAATTTTGATAGCTTGAACAGGGCTGCACTCGTTTGGACTGTACGTATGATTGGGCTTCTGTGCTTACATGTATCCTTAAACCCATTATTCAAGGTGAAACTTATTGGCGGTCAACGTAAGTTCATCGGAATGACCTTGTTCCCCTCTGGTATCTGAATTATTTCTTAGATCGCCAATTCCATATTGATATTCCTTGCTGGTTCGTCTTGTCTCACATTATATTTGATAACAGTTGACTATCATTCAAGGCCTCACTCCGGCACAACCCGCCTAGGTTTCGGGACCATTGACGATCAGGGAACACATCTACAGTGTGATGTCTGGACTGAGGCTCCTGTGAGACTTTCGTCCCATCATGCCATGCTCGTATGAACCACTGACATTGACTCCTCGCAGGCGATATATGATGGGGCCGAGTGGAAGACGGTGCCTAAGGCGAAGGGGGAGCCGAAGATGGATGAGCTAACTGCGACCAACCATGGAGAACCCATCCAGATTGCCCTTGGCACCTACCACGAGGATGGTACGTATTTATTGTATCTGCCCTCAGCTCGGTCGCAATATTGACTGCTTCGAAGAATGCATACAACCGTGTATGTTAATCGACGGGGAGAACTTTAGGTGAGGTGTCGTTCTCTCTTTCCCCGTCGCCCACGAGCTGAAGTACCATATAGATCGAGTTCCAAGTTGAGCAAAGCTCATCTCTATCTCCATGCCTTCAAGGCTAGGCCTGACACCCGAGGTACTAAGTGTACCGATTCGACGCAGATGGCATTCTTATCTGATTTGACACTTGTTCAGGCGGTCAATATGGCGACCAGCTCCCCAAGGACATTCTCAACGATCGGATCACTTCGGAGGGTGGAATATCTATATTTTCACTCAAACCTGTACGTGCTATCGTCAGACTATGGTTCTATATTGTGAGTAATTCACTCCATTTTTAGCTGACGACATGGCACGTGAAACGGAGCCCAGATGGGAAGTTAAGGATCTCGATTGGGAAGAATCGCAATGAGGACAAGAAGACGTTCAAGCACGAGTGCAAGATACAACTTGACGCTAAAAGAGATGGCCAACCTGAACCATCGGGCACACAGCACACCTGACAGTGTTACGCTCCCGACTAACTGAGAATTCTTAGTACAGGCTCCGGTCTGACAGCCTTGTAGGAAAAGGTGACGATTTTACTACACTTATGCTTTATGCTACATTTTCTTCAATGATCTCGGAGGATTTGGTGGTTGATGATGTACACTGAGTGGCCGTCGTCAATATTTGGAAACCTCGGGAGGAATCTCGGACGGACGATCTTGTTCAATGGGACTCAACAGGAGTTAGTTGGTCTCGTCTGTTGTAACCCAACATTGTTCGAAACGAACTTTCCAGAGAATCATTCAATGAGTGCTCAACGACGAGTCCGAGTCGATCGTGGGAATGTTGCGGTCTTCCCGCAGAATTCGCACTGTTTACTGTCAAACGCCTCTCTGGGCGAACATCATGCATCATGCATGACGGCGGACATGCCTTAACGTGGTATTAGCAAAGAGCCTAACGACCGCCCACCCGCCACTATAACCGAGACTGTGCATGCCTTCTCGCCTCGTTACATCCAGAACGTCCTTCAAGTGATACCACCACATCAAAAAGGGACGTGTTTGCTATTTGGCCATGAATGATGTGATGACCAGCTGACGAACAAAAAACGGCGCGTTCCCAGCATTGGTCTAATGGAGTCCGTGAGGTGATCATCTTAGCAGGGGTTTACCCGAGCCTCATTCTCGCCGATTTTCTCCTTCTCATTCGCCCTCCCTTGTTCTCGCTTACCCTCGCCTGGTCTTCACTCTCAGGCCCACTGGCCTGCAATCCTTCATGCATCATCACATGCTCGATCCACAACTATACTCGCACCCATGGGGGCGGGAATGGGTATTTTTGTGGCACGGTATGGTGCCGTTCCCTAGGCATTACTGCACATCTCTCCAACTGGCCGGTGTGGTCAGACCCTGTCTGCTCTGCCCTTTTGGATATGGTAGATAACTACATCACCACACTCATTTCCATTTGACTCACTGTAAGCTCAATATTTCCTCGCGCCCCCACACACTGCATTAATTGTTGTACACCCATCGCGACAGTGTACAGTGTATGGAACCAAGCCACGTACGAAACCAGAATGTGCCCCAAGTCGATGTAAGACCATTTCTTCAAGAAAAGGACGACCGAGTGTGTGCGCTGCGCTTCTCTGCTAGCATTCTAAACTTGACCTCACGCAGTTTTCATTCCTTCAATGCCATTTCTACCCACGGTCCGATTTTTTTTTTGCTCTAGATAGCCACTCCTGAGGCACGTTTGGAGGCATATAACGCATGTCCGTCGACTGTCCAAGTTCATTTACCTAGAATGATCGACGTGCTGTATGCACTGCGTTCTCAACAGACGCTCGAAATCTCGACCGAGTAACAAAGCTCGTACATAAAGTAGATCGATGGTGCGCTGTGACAAGGAATTTGGAGGTAGAGAAGGACGAACTCGACGACGGCTGTTGAGTATCTGATCAAGAAAGGTACGCCGTGTACACTCCCCTTCGTCCCTCAGGCATTCAATTCTGTGGCATGGACCGCATGGTGACTTTTTCCCCCTGTTTCCGCTCTGTTTATTTCAAAAGTTCAAGCTTCAAACAAATGGAACACATGACAGTGTACTCGGATGCACATCACTAGACACGCAGGTGTGTCGTCTTTCCCGTTCTCTAAACCTATCCGATGCCTTCCAAGGATGCAATCCCAATGTCTACTTCCCTTCCCAGAGTAAGTCGTCGCAACCACGATCAATGATAGAGGAGCGAAAGTTGAGCATGACAATCGCTTGTTTACATATACCACCTCCGTCATCGGCAGAATAAGGACGGAACTCGACTTGGCGCGGCAGAGCCACTGCAGAACGGTAGCAGAGGCGAGACTCTGCATCGAGAGACTCGTAGCTACTAGGCCAAGGTTGCAGTGCGCAAGGTTAAGCTCGAAATGTGTTATACGCATGCATCCGAGAAGCGAAAACTTGGCGAAATCCTTGCCAAGCTTAAACCGCTGTCAGACGAAGAATACCTTCGCTCCCTGGAGAACGACCACGCGCGAAATATATCTCTGGAGTTCAAGATTTGTCTTTTTGCGGAAAAAGGTAGATATCCTGCAGTGATGTAGAATTATTTGACGTGGCTTGACATGAACAGATGGAGCGAGCCAGAATGACAGCATCGACTTCAGGCGGCTCGTGTAAGGAGGTTTAGTCCCCAATACCGCGCAATGGCTACCAGCCCCCTGACAAGAAGTGCATCACCCGATCCAAATGTTCTTTCGCGTCCGTCGGACATTGGTAAATTAAAGCATCACATTTAACAGTGCTTTCACTATCTCAGCTCGACAACCATATGTGCACGATGACGACTCAGATAGATGCTCTTGCATCAGAGCAGACGACTTTCATCGAAACGGCGGCAAGGCAAAAAAAGGGGGTCTGATCTCTTCTGTTGTCCTTCGCGCTTGTCGAGGCAGCTCAGGAATTGTGCCGGCCAAAGAAGCTATAAACGTAGGTGTTTCCCAGACATCCTGCGGGTCGAGGGGGAATGTGTCGTAACATGTAACCATCGAAATGGCCAGATGATGACGACGATCTTGCGAAGTTCGCTGGACATTTTTTTCTTTGAGTCAAACGAGCTTCTCTCCGAATGGATTGGTTTCTGACTTCCCAGGGCCCGCGTAAAGTTTGTAATCTAGTCCGTTCCCTCACGAGATGAGGAGGAATTCTAGTCAATACGTATTATCCTGTTATTCGAATGGCGAACACAGCAGTTTCTATTTGAAATACATGAATAAATATCGGAGTGTCTATGCAATGTACATACGGTGATGTGCAACTACAAACTAGGTATGCTGGTCTTCATCCAAGAGCATTATCATCTTCTATCTCCAATGGGCCAGTTCTCATCCGTCCCCGTTCAAAAGGGACCCACGTTATCTCGGCGCTCCTCAAGTTGATTGCCATCCGATTCATCCGCCGAGTCTCCCTCCACAATCTGACCTTGACTTGAGTCTGCGTCTGCGAATTCCATAGCTGAAATGACAGCGTCTTGATCAGCGATAGGTTCTGATAACACACCGAACCCAGTGTCGATCCCCTGCCAGCGCCTACGAACATCGCGGTCATACCGCTCTCGCACGCCAATGATGAACCGAGGCATCATGATGCACACGGCAGCAGAACTGAACGCAGTCAGGAAGAGATCCGAAAGGCTCGACATAGTAAAGTTGTTTGTTACCAAAAAAACGACGCTGAAAAGGATGTTCCTGGATGTTTAGATGAAAATATGTGAGTGGTTTGCAACATAGACAGCAGGACTGATGCAGCGACGAATGGACAGGAGTATGGTGAGACGTACACGATTCCGTCCCTCACGAATAGTTGCATGTATCGATTGGGCTGCCATTGCCTCGTCGCTTTGTACATGTCAATTGACTCCTTTAAAGTCTGGGCGACAGCCAGAAACAAAAGGGTAATAGCAAGAATAAATCGTGGGAGTTCCACACACCAGCCAATCAACGGGGCGTCGATGCTGAAATTGCAACATAAGAAATCAGTAACTTGGTTAATCGTGACCAGAGAAGACGTCACATTGGATTAAGTGCCCCTGCATGAGATTGCAGTGACAAATGCAATTCAGGTTGAAACTCACTCAGCAAGTGGGTATTGGGACTGGTATAGATCCCTATGAAGACAAAGCCAAGAATAATCTGTGGGACGTAAATGAACAAGAGGAGATAAAGGATCTTTTTGGATCGATTCCACATTGCATACACTCGAAGGATCATCACCCCTGTAATTTGAAATCGTAGCAAGGGAGAATCAAAATCAGAGGGGACAGTCACTCACAATTAGCAGCGGCGAAAAATGTTAGATACTCGTAGCTCATCACCAGAGACAATACGGTGCCTTCCGAATATCCATGTGCTTAGCACAACGGTGTTATGAAAGGTAGTAAATAATTCGCTTACGACTATGGAAGCATCATCAACACTGTGGACAATCTGGATTTGGATGCATACATCTACCAAAGAATTATCATGAGAATCAATGTGCAAAGCGAGTGAGAACCGACGCTGTGGGTGCCAGGAGTAAACGTACTACCATCTTCGAATATAATCGATGAGACAAATAAAACACTAGATTAAATTCTGAACATACAGAGGCCATTGATGCTTGGACGCGGATTCATTGTCATTATTTATTACATTCATTATGGTAACCGTAAACTCACATGGTCGAAGAAAGACCAACATATCGAACCTGAGAAACATCAGTTCGGAATACATGCAAGAGAGTTTACACTTACCAAAACAAACATCGCGGAGACCCAGGTCCAGCGCTTGCACTGCGGCATTGTCAGGGATATAGCGCTTGGTTGGTTTTTGCCTTCTTACCCAAATGTAATCTATCTTTAAATATTGTCAGCTAACAAATAGGATTTGCAGAGCGAAATAGCATGCCTCTTCTGGAAATGTGAGGACTGTAAGAGTAGAATAAAAAATAATGATTGAAATTTAAGAAGAATAGGGAGCAGAAAGAAATCTCACGATAGTCATATACAACAGCAGTGACGACAGTAACTGCATTGGCCAGTAAGATTAATGATTGACAAGAGGTAGGAACGAGCATACGGGATACATAGTCATTTGTCAGGAGAAGCTCCAAGGTAGACTGTGAATTAGAGGACATAATAGAAGTGGCAACGGTTGAACAACACGCTTCAAGATGCCGATGGGGAGTCGTTGAACCTGAGTGAGATCCGGCTACGAATGGATCAGCAAACTTGTGGTCACCTTGCAGTTATATCGTCTCCCTTTTGTTCTAAATTAGTCTTGAGGGGGATTTTTTGATACACCGGGTGGGATATACCAATGAGCTTGCAATGCGATACTGGAAAGATGCCTGATGCTTGGCCCAAAAACATTTGTGATGAGAGCTATGATTAAGGTTTTCGTTTCGGATAATGCCCCAGCGAGTGACCACGGAGTGAGACACACATCAACACTTTATTTTTACCAGTCTCGAAGTCACTGCCACAAATGAAAATGTTCATTCCACACTTAGTGCTCGCCGAGATACTGTGCCGCAGGTTGTTGATTTAATCTCATCAAAGCATGATAGCGAGTGGCCCGGTTGATCATTGTATCCTCGAACAAAGAATGCCAACGAATTGAGCTGACACTGATAATCCGGTATACGACGAGAATCAGCAGTGCCTTTCCGCCAACTTGATCACCAGTGTGCAGAGCTCACTCAGCTCACGTTATGTGGCGGAGATCCACCATCGTTCCTACATAATGATGGCCCTCAAATGCATGGGTCCAATGCCTTCAAATCAATGTACATAGCACTGAGTCATTTCTGCTTTACCCGGCTCCTCCGTGTCCATCCACCTCATGCACAGCAATACCTTGAGTTGGTATATAAACTCGCGGATGCTCATACACCTTGATCGCACTGGCATGTTATGGAATGTTTCCATGCCAGCCTAGCACCAGTGGTGCGCAGTTGGAGGTGCGGTGATGAGTAGAGTTGCGTAATGGGCCATGGTGACCTGCCACTTGATGGTTCCCACTGGCAGCACCACTGAATGGGCATCGCTTCAGTACTTTTTGTGCAGTTCCTGAAAATTGAAGATCTTGTTCCTGCGCAGCAAGGCCGTCCTACGAGCGTAGCCAGAGAACTTAGATCACGTGCATTTCTTTCGCTTCCCCTCTCAGGCTAGCCATCGTCGCACTCACCCACGGCACCTTAGCCTCGAACAATGCCAGTTCTGCATTTCTCTGGCCCAATTCCTGGGGTCTTGGGAGTGCTGGCGCTTTAATACATCAGGGATTCTAGCATCAGTGGACTGCGGTCGAGTCTCCAGTCACGCGTGGAGAAAGATCACACGGGACATGGAGCCCCGTGTGGCTCTGCATGGGAACGATCAAGTCAGTAGGCTAGGCTTACGAAAGTGGTCAGGCGAGCCGGCTTGCAGGAGTCGAACGGAAGCCTCCTCTTTCCCCCCTTTGCGTTCACCTATCCTGTTTGTGACCAGCCCTGCGTTTTGCACACCCAGTGCGATCACTCCACTACTTACTCCTGGGCCCTTCGTTGGTTAGCTGGGAGTTCCCTAAATATCCCTCTGAAGGGCGGTGGTCAGGGCAGCGGCAACCCCCTGATGAGAGCTTTCGCAAGCTCGAAACTGCTGTCTATCCCGCCTTCTTTCCTGTCCATGCGCGTACTGTGCCGAGCACGGCCGCTCCTATCGCACGGTCCAGATCCTCGGAGACGGACGTCTGACGGACGTAGCAAACAGGACGACAGCCCCTGGATCCTCTCGTACACTGACTGGACATTCAATGGGAAGCTCGCTGAGCTCGCAGCCCAATCTCGCCAAGGGTTCCACATTATTTATTTCCCTCAGAATGTATAGATGAATTTTGCCCAAACTGGTGGCTAGGTCCAAATATATGTATTGTGTGGACGTACCACCAACAACCCGTGCTCGCGAACGATCATATCCCACCCAGCCGCAGGGACTAGTGGAGAATGCGCGGCGTGTTCGGCAGCTGACCTGGTGCGTAGCATCAACCTTCTCGGCGACGACCATGCATCCACGCTCAAGCGAAAGCAGCAGGTATGTGTCATCTAAGCTAAACTATCATAGAGAAGCGAGCAAAAGGCACCTCTTTGTCCCGAACTGCATTTGGTGTCTCCTGAGCCCAAGGTGCCTCCCCTTCAGAGTTGGATGTGGAACCTGAATCTTGGTTTGGTTCTGACTCAACCCCTTCTCTTGCAATGTCTATCGATGCATACCTTATTATAGATATGTCTCTACCAGCCCGTCGACGAAGGAAACCCTCTGCCATCAACATTTTGTAACCGAGTCACCTCGCTCTCAAAAAGGCATAGTAATTACGGATTCTGTGAACCCACCAATCAGATTCCGTCGTTACTGTGTCATTCCTTTAAGTTTAGGCGAAGTTTTTGGACATTTGCCAGATCAGTGGGTGGTCTGGTTATGTGAGCATTCAACTTAACTCCGTTGGCATCGGATCGAGTCGTGGATTGGTACTGATGGACCCAGGCATCCTCCTCCAATATGCTGGCTCAGACGTGTTCCATCAATCAGAGGCAGGCAATCATGGAGGTGGGCACGAGTGCATACCGGCCATGGTGAGTCGGGCGGGCCTGGCACTACTAGAAGACTTCCCTTATCGAGTCCAAAAACCACATGGCGTAGAACTTAGCGGCAAATTGGAAAAGCACATTGCAATCATGTGCTCAACGCATTTTGTTTTTGGACTGGAGCAAAACTTTGAAGTTGCCCCGTTTGGATAAATTTTTGCTTTTGCACGGGGATTGGCACCATGCCGATGGCCTGAGTGCAGTCGAGTCGCCACCGCCAGCCTTGTGCTCAGGCGACTGAATTGTTAGAAAAAACTTCTTGAGAATCACGCAAGAACTTAAATTGACATGAGCGTTTATAAAAGGGATGGTTCCATACAAGGATGCTCCGGTCCAATAAGAATCCTTGTTAAGCGCTGGAGCGCTCATGTAGGGCGTCAATTGGTAACGTTATTCCGCTGCCTTCAGACTAGTGGATGCCGTTCTCGCCAATGGTGATTGTATATAAGGCCTGGGCGAATTTCCTTCTTTTTCTTCGTCCGTCCTCTTGGTGTTGTTGATCAGGTCATCAGGATGTTACGGACGTTCTTGATCCTGAGTTTGCTCTCACTGACAATCTCTACCAAGACCCTGCCCCTCCTCAATCGAGGCATTTCCCACCGCGCGGCGCAGGGCATATCCCAAGGCATAGGTCTCCATAATCCAACCTGCCCTAGTGGTACAGTCAATGGCACGAAAGCTGTGGTGCAGGAGATATGTTGCCCAACAGGCACCTATTATTTTGGCGATAATGGAATCGGATTTTGTTGCTTGACTAGTGTGTTTTATTCTCGTCCCTTTCCGCCCAACATCTCGACTAAACCCATTCTACTCCAGACCAAGATTGCTCATCCCAGGTGCTCAATAACGTAGCCGTATGTGTTCTTTCCTTTTGGTTCGTAGTCCAAATATCTAACCACAAATAAAACACAGTGCTCAGACAGTTCATGGACTTTGTGTCCAGCCGGGAACTCAGGATACTTTTGTTGCCTTTCGGGTTTAGATTGTGTCGTGACTAGTGTTTCCGGCAACACTGCTTTCGTATGCGCCACTCCCACTGCTGGCCAATCGACCTTGCCTCCCGTCTCGGTATCTACCACCTCTACTTCTTCCACCTCCACATCTCCCGCCTCCAGTGCCAGCACTGCATCAGCGTCAACAACACCGGCACCAACGAGTAGTGCTCCTCCCCCAACGAATAATCTAGTAAGTACCACGAAGCCTGGTGTCATTGCTGGGTCGGTGGTGGGGTCCGTAGCTGCCGCTGGTGCAGTGCTAGCTGCCATATTGCTCGGCTTGAAACACTCCGTTTGGGCCTTACCCAGTATTGTGAGTTGTTCGCATCTGAAGTGATCTTCAATTGAGCCCCTAGGATAATTCCAGGCCGCTGCTCTTGGCCTATTCGGTTTCGCTGCCCGGCGTCTGATATTTGTGGCAGACGGCGATTTGCCAGAATCAAGTGTATGTATTAGACTGCTATTTTTCCGGTTGCTCAAAGTCATCCTTTCTTAGTTTGCCTTTTTCTTGACTACGGAGTCGAATTTTGATAGCTTGAGCAGGGCTGCACTCGTTTGGACTGTATGTATGGTTGTGCTTCTGTGCATACATCTATCCTTAACTTCATTATTCAAGGTGAAACTTATCGGCGGTCAACGTAAGTTCATCGTTGTAGCCTTGTTGCGACCTGGCGGTTGAATTATTTCTTAGATCGTCAATTCCACATTGACATTCCTTGCTGGTTCGTCTTGTCTGACGTGATGTTGGACAACAATTGACTTCATTCAAGGCCTCACTCCGGCACAACCCGCCTGGGCTTCGGGACTGTTGATGATCAGGGCACGCATGTAAAGTGTGATTTCTCTACAGAGGCCCCCGTAAGGCTTTCGTCCCGCAATGTCATGATCACATAGATTACTGACATTTGTTGTTCCTAGGCGGTGTATGATGGGACCGAGTGGAAGACAGAGCCTAAGGCGAAGGGGGAACCAAAGATGGATGAGCTAACGGCGACCAATCACGGAGAACTTCCCGTCCCAATCGCGCTTGGAACCTATCATGACGATGGTACGCATTTGTTGTTTTTGACCTCGGCCTGGTCATAACGATATTGATTGCTTCAAAGAATCTGAGCCCGTACGACCCTGCATGTTGATCGATGAGGAGAACTTCAGGTGCGTTGTCATTCATTTTCTTCTCTATCGCTCATGAGCTGAAACATCGCATAGATCGAGTTACAAATTGAGCAAAACTCAACTTTATCTCCATGCCTTCAAGGTTAGGCCTGACACCAAAGGTGAGTATACCGATTCGAAGCAGATGTGACTCTTGTCTGATTTCAAAATTGTTCAGGCGGTCAATATGGCGACCAGCTCCCCAAGGACATTCTCAGCGATCGAATTACTCCGGAGGGTGGGATATCTGTATTCTCACTCAAACCTGTACGTGCTATCGTCGAGCTATGGTTCTATGACTAATTCACCCTTAACTCAGCTGACGACCTGGTACGTGAAACGGAACCCAGACGGAAAGTTGAAGATCTCGATTGGGAAGAATCGGAAGGCGGACAAGAACACGTTCAAGCACGAGTGCAAGATACAACTGGATGCTAAAAGAGATGGCCAGCCTGATTCATCCACGTAGCATGATGCCTGACGACACTGCGCTCTCAATCAACGGAGAATGTTTCTGGGCTTACGTTCCTGTAGGAAAACGTGGTAGTCCTATATCTACACTTATGTTTTATGCTACATTGTCTTGAATGATATCGAAGGTTTGAGTACTTGGTGAAGCGTATCTCACAGGGTTTGATTCCTGGCCTCAAACCGGTGTCATCACAACGCCTCGAGTTGAATGAGCTCTGGTTCATCTGGATATAGCTTGCATATCGATATCTGAACAAATCTCCCAGTCATGTTCCACATGAAGCGTTGGTACATTGTGCAGACTTGGGGAATACATTCAAAAGAGACCACGAAGCAGTCATTGCATGTACAAATGCCGATCGCCGAAGAGCGCCATCCTCTACCCTGCCTCGTTTATCTGCACTGGTGCTCTTCCTTCACTCAAACGGGATGCGTGTTACCTCTCTGGCGTTCCTGAGGCCGAATAGCCTCCAATTCATCCGCCTCCCCCTCCGTAGTCTGATCCGGGCCAGAGAAAACGTTCGCGAATTCAATAGTAGAAATGGAAGCATCCTGGCTAGCGATTGGGTGCCGTGATGTACCGAATTCAGAGTCGATCACCTGCCAGCGGCCATGGAGCTCGCGGTCATAGAGCTCTCGTACGCCGATAATGAGCCGAGGTACCATGATGCACATGGCCGTAGAACTAAACGTAGTCAGAAAAAGAACTGCGAAGTTCGATTTTGCAAAGTTTGTTGCCAGAAGAACGGCATTGAAAAGCATGTTACTAGATGTTCAGAGGGAAAGAGTGGTTAGTAACATATGTGGGAGAAATGTTGCTAGCGACGAATGGAAACAAGAGCAGGGAGATCAAAACGTACGCGAATCCGTCTCTCGCAAATAGTTGCATGTATCGATTGGGCCGCCATTGTCTTGTTGCTTTGTACATGTCAACGGACTCTCTCAAAGTTTGAGCGACAGCGAGGGCCGAAAAAGCAGCAGCAAGAATAAATCGCGGAAGCTGAATACACCAGACAATCGCGGATGGGGCGTTGCTACTGTAACTGCAAAAAGCGAAATCAGTAACATGGTGGACTTTGACTGGAGAGTGGGTAACATTGGGTGAAGCGCCCCTGCGTGAGACTGTAGCCATGCATGCAATTAAGGTAAAGGCGCACCTGACAAGTAAGCATTGAGATTGTTATAGACACCTGTAAAAACAAAGCCAAGAATAATCTGTGGCACGTAAATGAACAAGAGAAGATAAAGGATTGTTCTGGATTTATTCCACATTGCATATACTCGAAGGAGCATCACCCCTGTAATTAAAAACATTGTTAGGAAACTGAAAGTCGGAGCGCAGTCACTCACAATTGGCCGCGGTAAGAAATATTAGATACTCGTATTTCGTTACCAAATACACTATGGTACCTTCAAAACATCCATGTGTTTACATGTGTGGAGCGGAAAGCAATAAAATGGTTTGCTTACAACTACGCATGTGCTATTAGCACTGTCAAGAATCTGAAATTGTACATACATCTTTCAAAAAATTAGCACCAATTGCAACGAGTGAAGCAAGAAAGTAAAACCGACGCTGCGAGGGCCAGGAATGAACGTACTACCATCTATGAATGCATTTGATCAGACAAATAAATGTTAGATTAAACTCTCAACATACTGAGGCCACAAAGACTTGGATACAGAATCATTGTTATTATTTATATGCGTTGTGGTAACCATAGACTTACATAGCACAAGAAAGACCGACATAGCGCACCTAAGAGACCTTCAGTCAGGAATAAGTGCCAGAGGGCTTATACGTACTATAACAAACGACATGGAAACGCAGGTCCAGGGTTTGCGCTGCGGTACCGTCAGGAATACAGTACTTGGTTGGTAATTGTTGCCTTCTTACCCAAATGTAATCGATCTTTAAATACCGTCAGCTGACAAATAGGATCTACGGAGCGAAATAACATGCCTCTCTCGGAAAAGTGAGGACTGCAGGGGCGGAGTTAAAAAATGATGTGTCGAGAAACACAATGTATCTCACAATAGTCATATACAACAGCAGTAACGACAGCAACTGCATTGGCCAGTAAGATTGACAATTTATCAGGGGGAAGGAGCGAACGTACGAGATACATAGTCATTCGTCAGGAGAAACTCCAAAGTAGACTGTAGGTCAGAGGACATAGCAGGCGAAGCGGAGTGGCAATCAACAACACACAAGGTGTTGATGAAGGCTCGAGAGTGGGATTTGGCTGAGAGCGAATCAACAAACTCGTGATCACCTTGCAGTTATATCATCCTCCCGGCGTTCAAGACTGATTCGGAACAAAAAGTGGCGTCCGGACTCGCAGTTTTGCGGTACGGGAACGATGCATGATGTCAGATGTAGTTTCGAGGATGGTTGCGATGAAAGAGTGAATTATGTAAGGTTTCGAGTCGCAGCTTCGGATCATGTACATGATCACTGCTTCTGCCAGGAACCGGACTCACATCAACGCCCCATTTCTATTAATCTGAATCTACCTATCTCGGGGTGTCATATGTCCTTTCCGCACTCGTGCTCGCCTGACCCTCAAACTATTTATGGCATTTTGTGTCATTGAGGCATGAACGCAAGACTCGAGGATTGATACCCCCGGTTCAACGAAACTTGCCAATAAATTGAACAGATCATGATGCTAAATAATAATTCGATAGATAACCGTGACTCGGATCAGCAGTGCCTTCCCGCCAAGATCACCGCAGAACTCACCCACATTTATGACAAGCTCACACTAATAGTAGGGCAGCTGCGGACATCCGCCATTACCCCTACAAATAATGGTCTGACTAGTAACGCATTGAAGCATATCACAACCCCATCTCTACCATACTTCCCCCATGGGCTAGCGGTATCCCTTGTGTGTTTCACCTCGTGCACAGCAATCATTGACTTGGCGTGAGCTCACAGGTGTTCATGGTACATAACTTGTTGATCTCATTGATCAAATCAGCGGCTCAATCGGCACAACAGAGATCGTGGTGAAGAACACCGTGATCCATCGGACATTAGTAGTATTAATGCCGGAAAAAAGGCGGAAAATATATGCGATGGACACTGGTCAGAGTGACCTTGCTGCAATCCCGAGTGCATTGCTCCGATTCTGTGCAGAAGGTTGACGCTGTGATAATATATCACGACTGTACTAGTACAGTCCTACGTACCACACTGGTTGAACGATGTTACAATACATTATAGACAGGGTGTATTATCTGATGATATGTATGTGGCACACCTGGTTGACCAGTATCGCAATACGTAACAATTCATAGTGGCCTCTATGTTACTGCGGAGCGAGATGCAGTGCTTGTTGTATTACATGATTTACATCGTATTTTCGGTGCGGTCGTAGTGCCGTGATGACGTCCAGGAAGGCTCGGTGGGGCTCTGCACACCGGGGTAAGTGGCGGCAATGCCTACTTTCATATGGACGCTGAAATGAAACGTGAGTTATATCAAACAATGGCCCATGGCACGAACCAGTCACTATTGTATAAGTATCCGATCTGCTGTAACAACTGAGTTAGAAGTAAATCATTTGACCGACGCATCTGCGAACTCGTTGAAGGTGAGGGTTAAAGATGCCAGCATGTTATTCCTCCTCCTTAAAGGCGATCGCTTCGCGTGGGATTCCCAGATGCCCACTCGTCAATGGCACACTCAAACTAATATAGACATTAGTGAGGTCCCTACAATAAAAATACACACCGCTGTGAGAGCGAGCGGAAAGGCCGCACTCGGAAGAGGGTTATAATGCTTGGACCACTTGACGGCAAATATTGTCTGTCTTGGGTCTCCAACTCCGAGTCTTTTCCACAAACGGGGAATAGTACTGTCGCGTAGCATCACGCCGGTATTTTTTTAATTTCGATCAGCTGACCCGGGCGGTATGTCCAAACATCAGTACATACTTTAATTGAGCATAGAATCCTCATATCAGTTCAACAAGTTGTTGAGCACTCTCGAGCTATTCTTCGTCCCCCAACCAGTACCTGGCCGGTACAGCGTTCTTCGCACAAGAACATCGCAATGATGGCTCGACGGTAATCCAGAAACCCACCATGTTGCTGTTTCTTACATGCTACCGCATATATTCCACAAGACCTTTTTAAGACCGCCCCAGCTTGGCGCTAATTGCTGAGGAACCACCCCAATGAATTTGTCCTACAAGCCGCCCAGCCAAGTTTGTTTCGGCGACAACTCTGACAATGACGATTAGAATGTGTTTTCACCATGCTCGAGAGGAGTAAATCGAAAATGCCAGAAGGTGTGTATCATCCAAGTCAAGCCGCACAAGGCTGACACCCGCCTTGGTGGTGTGACACGAGTTCTGATCGATTCTGAAAGACATGTGAGCGGAGCGAGCCCTCTGCTTCGGTGTGCACATCACCATAGTCACGACGCCGGAATATATCTGAGTCGACGACGCTCGTCCAACATTTGTTCTGCTTTTCTCGACCCAGTTCTCGATGATCCCACCTTTTCGACGTTGTCACCCGCTCATATCTCAAACTACTAATCTAGTTGGTTCTATGGTAGGCTCTCTGGCCTCGTCGGCCCCGCGTATGTCTCATGTAGGTCCATGTCAGTGGCTGCGTCGTCAGCATGCCGGCTCGCCATCTTGCTGTTTTGAGCCCGAGTGGATTGACATGCGGCGATGATTCTCCCTGCCGTCGCTGTCCGACTAGGCTATTCAAACTAGTAGTCTCACCGTCTTTTTGTCTAAACTCGTGATCTACTTATATGCTATACGACGCTCCCGAACCCCATTCGACGTTTATAAATAACGCCGTTGAGCATCAGTAAAGATATATGAACAGTCCGTCGTGATGCGCTTCGCAAAGGCACGGTCGTCTTGTTTTCCCTATATTAATTGAACGAACCGCCTCAGGATAGGCTTAACGTGCACCGCCAGTCCCCGACACCCACGGAAGGGTTTCTCTCTGCAGAAAACGTCCCAGTCCAAGCAAACAGACCTACAGGGGCTTTTGGCGCCCACTCGGATGCTTGTGAGTTTGCAGTCTGTCAGAGGGCGCTCCCAGTTCACTGCCAACAACTTGTATGTACTGAACGGCCCACAGCGCTGAATTCATATCGGGTATCAGAACATCTCTGAAGTTCTCCGACACGCTACTATTATTTAA
The DNA here is from genome assembly GCA_038089875.1 of Fistulinella prunicolor. NCBI lineage: Eukaryota > Fungi > Basidiomycota > Agaricomycetes > Boletales > Boletaceae > Fistulinella > Fistulinella prunicolor. The sequence continues at coordinate 18,163 of JBBPLP010000536.1, forward strand.
ATAGCCATGATTCCCGTAGATCACCTTCCATCCTCGCCGTGTTCGAAAACATCTAATTAGGTGCTCTGCGGTGGCCCGAAAAAATTGGAATTAATATCACGAAGCCACCAAGATCCTCGTACGGTGAACGTGATGACAACAGAACAGG
>JBBPLP010000537.1:0-18307 GCA_038089875.1 Fistulinella prunicolor
ACGACTGAGACTTTTCTTTTGGACCTACGCGTATTTGGATCCGTACCCTACCTACGCTACGCTAGGTACTATGTGCAGGCCCTCTTGCAGGTCGCCTTGTGGCGAACATAGAATTTGACGAATTTTGTAATAAATTACACGCTTTAGAGATTGGCCGCATTGTAACACCAAAATGATCACTAGGATTCACTTCCTCGCAGAAGACGATCACTAGACTAGAAGACGATGATCAATCGAGTTTCGGCCCAAATAAGTATGCCGCAAGTCTCGTCATCTTAGTTTAATCTTTCTGAATCGAACAAGGTTCAGTATAGATGAACATCATGATGTCGCTTAAGTGCAACAACGGTGATTTGGCAGCCGTAACCGACCTACCGCGTTGTTGATAGTACGGTACTACTCCGGACGTGTCTTCACAATCATATGGTAGCAAACTACCGGCTTGGGATAGACCACCGAAGAAGCGGACAAACGGGACATGACCAGACGGCCCGGGCTCTATATGGAGTACCACTGGATGATCTCCGTGTCTCCACGATAAATATGTCATCCACGTGATTTACATTTCAACGGCTTCGATGATGACCGCAGCCGGTCGGCCAGAATGCACTGTCATAAAAAGTTCGAGTCAGGGTATCAACTTCACATTGACCCCGTCGCCGACAGACCATGGATACTCAGTTCAATCTAACCGTTTGCCATCCTCGTCTCTCCTCTGGGCAGGATTGCAACTCAGCCATCTTGGCAAAGTCGTTCATACCTGCTATTCTCCCTGCGAACCATGTACTAATCAAGGTTGACCGATTTGGATATTCTACCAACAATATTACCTATCAAGTACTTGGGGAGGTCCCTCACTTCCGGTGAATTTAGTCTCTGCCGGCGTGGTATACTGAGATGGAGTTACGGTACCGCAGATATTTTGACTTCCACGAGGCACCAGAAGCCTCGGAATCGGGTGTATCGCGAAATACCCATGGCGTGACCCCTGTGTGGGGGTTTGGAACTGTTGCCGTCTCAACGCATCCAGTGATCCACGTTGGCGAGCGAGTTTATGGCTACTTCGCACCTACGCGGTTCCTCGTCTTTCCGGTTTCGCCGTCACAAGTCAATCAATATGCGTTCTATATTTCTCGCCCCCATTTGCCTGAAGGTATTGTCCTGCCCTATACGAACTTCACGTTATTGTTTATTCCTTTTAGACAGACGACCCTACAATCAAGTTACCAGATGCTCTATGGATGCTCTGTACGATCCGTCACCTAGCGTCGAGGATCTCACGATGCTTTATCGTCCATTGTTTTGGACCTCTTTCTGGTGCGAAGACTGGCTCAACACTTCGCAATATCGCGGCGGAGCTTCCCGAATTCTCATTTCCTCTGCGTCAGCGAAAACAGCCTTTTGCCTTGCGTACCTTATCCGTAAGCGGGGAGCCACTTCGGACGGAAGCACTCCCTTGAGGCAGGTCGTTGGCCTCACATCCAGCAAAAACTTCGAGTTCACGAAAAAGCTTGGTCTCTACGACCATGTTTTGGAGTATGATGGATTCGAAAACGCGACCGTGATGAACGAACCATCACAGAAATGGATCTACATTGATGTTGCGGATAACGAGAATTTGAATCTCAGAGTATCCCACCATTTCTCCAGATCCGACGTCAAGCTGAACCTCATCGGTTCTGTCGCACTCGGCTTCACCAATCTATCGCCGTCATCAAAGAACGACTCGGAAAAGTGGACCAAGAATGAACTCTCCTCGCCGGTTGCCCCGTTGACCCTAGAAATTTACTTCATGCCGGAATGGCTCGCGATACGTAGGAAGCAGCTCACTGTTGAAGAGATCACGCGGTTGCAAAGGCACGCGTGGTCTGGTCTCATGCATGACTGTACGGCTTGGGGGATTCCGATTCGCAGGGTATGTGGAGCACAAAATGTGAAGAGAGCGTATGAAGAAGTGGTCAAAACTGGCGTTCCCCCTGACCAGGGCCTCATCTGGAGTATGTGGGAAGAAGACGCAGTGAACGCGCGTTTGTAAAGGCCATCTAGGGATCGGTAGAACGACGTGTGTTCATCAATTAATATACATGATTCATTCCCAAAGTTGAACCCGAGCTAAATAAAGCTACTGGATGCGACAGAACCTTCTGGAGCAAACTCATATGTCTGCAATAGAAATTAAAAACAGGGGAAAATCACATATGTACTACTGTGACATACTCGTGCACGTACCATTGTTACATCTAATGGGTATCCTTCCATGAGATGTAACAAGAATCAGGTTTTGACGAGCAATCCCCGTGTCATTTAATTCATCGACAATGGTTTTGATGACATCATTCCAGAGTGACCGGCCCTCTGGGTTGACACGGGCTTGGAATGTCAGTTCCGATGCATACGGCAACCCAGCCAGATTTATTGTCATTCTGGCTACGGCGGTCTTCCCGGAATATGTTGGCTCAGCTGCGGTGTTAATGTCTTTCCCGCTAAGAGGACGCATGATTGTGGCGGAGAGAGGAGTCACGTTGCGGTGGGGTAAGATTGAAGTTCAACATCTCCAAAGGTGGCACCAGCCGCCACCTTGGCATGGTTTGCAAGTTACGTGAGGCCTCGAGCAGAGTAGCTGCAGGTGTGTATCAGAAACTCATCTAAATTGAACAACTATACAATTTGGGCAGTGCAAGGTTGGCCAGGCTGAATTATTGTGATTGGTCGTCTCTCACCTTGTCGTTCCTACAGCGGTTGTACGTCGAATCCGAGTCCATTATACGTCGTTCCAATTTTGATGAGTTCAAACCTGTGTCTACGCCCATGCAATGCACCAGCGAAGCTCAGTACAGCTTAGTTCCAGTACAGAGTATGCATCCACGAGGCATATAGTCGGGTCCCTCGCGTACACGTCGTTGGGTACCACTGATCCAGATAATTGTGTACGCCGTGACCATCCGAGTCATTCCTTGTTTAGATGGCGTAATGATGAAGAGGTGGTCAGACCCAGTGAACGCGCGTTGTTCTGAAGGATCAATAAATCGACACGTGTTACCTTGATTAATATGATTATGGTTAACCTTGAACTTATTAAACCGTTGTAAGCGCAAGGTTCAGCGCAGAAACGCCGATGCTCAGTAGACGCCTCGATTTGGCAAAGTATGTCGACGTGCCTTCAGCGACGTGTCATTCACAACGAATGAGCAGACTTTACTCTCTACATTCTTCGCCGCCACTTCAGCGTTAACTTTGCACCTGCATGCCACTTCACCACATACCACAACCTCCGCACAGCGCTGGGGAACCATACAGAGGCACGTCAGAACACTCCAGCCACACGCCGGTAGTGACTAAGTTACTGTTGCAGGTCTACGTGCCCGTATCGACCCCAACCAGATTCCGTCCCCAATAGACTCCATCGAAGCAGACAAGGAGACATGGGAGAAGCAGATGTATATGACTTTGCCGGGCAATAATCCGCCTCTTTCCACGACAGATTTTGTTGCCTTTGATCAAGGTGAGAGTCAATCAAGTGGTCTGTGAATCGCGAATTGGTCCAGAGCACCCAGACGCTCGGTCTTTTCTTGTTTTCATCGCGACGCACCCTAGCGTCATCGTAGCTGACGCGTTCCCGATACAGGCAACTCAAATCCCAAGTATATGCGTGTGACGACCTGGAATTTACCCAACTCAGCCCATCTCACCCGAGAATGCGATATACCACTCGCTGTAGTCATGCAACCGTTCGCGGACCTCGACCCCCGAGAGGAACCTGTTCCACTTGTCGACTGCGGGCTGAGTGGCCCCGCAAGATGCGCCCAGTGTAGGGGGTATATCAATCCCTGGTGTGCTTGGGTCGCCGGTGGTAGCAGATGGAAATGCAATTTGTGCTCTCACGAAACAGAAGGTTCGCTACAGCTCTCATTGCTCCCTCGTTCATGGACTAGACGGCGACCTAGTTTCGCAGGAATATTTCAGCAACCTGGATGCCAACTTCATGCGTTTGGACCACGCTAATCGTCCTGAGTTGAACAAGGGTACCGTTGATTTTCTTGTCGAATCTGATGAGTATTGGGCACCACCCCCTCTACCGAAGCTCGCGCCAACCTACTTTACCCCCGAACCACCGTCATCGACACCCCGGAAGCCAGTCCCGCTACATTACCTATTTGCGCTGGACGTTTCTATTACTGCCGTGGAGTCGGGGTTCCTTCAGTCTGTTTGTGCTATTCTGCTGGACGCCCTATATGGAGGCACCGCTGCTGACGGATCGACGTTCGAGCCCTGTTTTCCACACGGATGCAGAATTGGGATCCTTACCTTTGACCAAACGCTTCATTTTTACAACCTGTCTGTAAGGGTAGCCAGAATGACGCGCCGAATTCCGCTCAAACGTTCACTAGGCAGATCTCCCTCATGCACATCAGCTCGTAATGGCGGACTTGGAAGAGATCTTCGTCCCTTTGCGTGATGGACTATTTGTCGAACCATGGCAGTCTAGGTGTGTCTAAATTGGAGTGTCAACATCATATACTGTCTGACGTATCGTGGCAGGACGGTGGTCAAAAACCTGCTGAGTTCCCTAGTGGAACGCAATGGCCGGACAGTTATCAGAGAGTCGTGTCTCGGCGGAGCTCTTGTAGCGGGTCTCGCTTCTTTGGTATGTAACAACAAGTTTGATGTTACAAGAATGCCCTTACAGTACCTCCACAGGCTGGCCTAGGGGGTCATATCGTCGTGTTCCCGTGTACCATGCCCACGATTGGCCCCGGCGCTTTGGAGCCTCTGACGGATGAGAGCCAAGTCTACGGTACAGATAAAGAACGCACGCTCTTTACTCCTCGGGCACAGGCATGGCATAACATCGCCGAGGAATGCTCTGACGAAGGCATTGGGGTGAGCATGTTTTTGGGAATGAGTAAAACTATCGACCTCGGCTCGATTGGTATGATAGCTTCAACCTTCCGTTTAAGTAACTTGACATTGGTACCCATAGGCACCGTTCCTTCTACTACCGGCGGAGAACTATTCTTTCATCCTCGGTATAACCCTGCTCGTGACCAAATCGTGCTGGCCTCTCAGCTTCGGAGGTTGCTGACGCGAACTGCCGCGTTCAGCTGCGTAATGCGTGTTCGTTGTTCTCATGGTAATATTCCGTGTCCTCGATTTACTTCATGCTTCCATCCCTTTTTTTCCAAGGTTTGCGGATATCGAAGTACTATGGGAATTTTCAAGAACGCTCCCTCACGGACTTGGCGCTTGGCGTTCTGGATTCCGACAAGGCCATCTCCGCACTGATAGAACATTCTCGGACATTAGATGAGCGCCAATACGCATATCTACAATGCGCCGTCTTGTATACATCTATTGATGGCCAGCGACGAGTGCGGACTTGTAATCTTGCTCTGCAAGTGGTATCATTAGCTGGAAACGTATTTCGCTATGCAGACATGGACGCCGTGGTATGCCATCTTGCTCGGGACGGTGGGTCATTGTTGCCTGACCTGTTGGCAACATGTTCATTTGCTTTGGGATAGCGATGGCCAGTTTGTCATTGAGACGAATGACTCAAATCAGGGAAGATTTGATAGACAAATGTTCATCGGTTTTACTTGGATACAGGCGAAACTGCGCAGCGGCTACAGCGCCATCACAAGTAAGCCAGCTAGCCTCGATCCCTTTGCGCCTCTGAAACGACTCGCAGCTCATAATACCGGAAGCCTTTCGGGCGCTTCCGCTCTTCATCCTAGCGATAACCAAGTCCAAGCCCCTAAAAGGCACGTCTTTGTGGCTTCGTGTGCACTACGACCTATAATTGTATTCCACAGGACGTAATGTTTCCGCGGACGTTCGAAATTACTATGTGCGAAGGATACTTTCAATGAGCGTCCGAAGCACGATGCAGCACCTTTATCCCCGCTTGCTAGCTCTTCACGACTTGGACGAAAATACAGCGCTTCCTGACGTCACGACTGGCCAAGTTCATCTACCGTCGCTTATGCGAGATAGTCACATGTTCATGGAGGGTCACGGCGTCTATCTCATAGGTACCGGAAAGATCCATCAGTGTTCGGTATGGATACTAATTTACGATCAATTGCCAGATAATGAAGAATTTATGATCTTCTGGGTGGGTACCAGTGTCTCACCTCAAATACTCCTGGACCTATTCGGCGTGGACGACATCGTCGCCTTGGATCCGAGCAATTTGGTCAGTTTTGCGGTGACATAACGGATAATAACCCTCAATGCCCATTTATCCAGACGGAACTCCCTATTTTAGACACTCGGTTGTCTCGACAAGTTCAATATATTCTCGGTCACCGCTATGGCCAACGTGGGCGCGTTCCGAAGATGTTCGTGGTTCGTCAGAATATGGACGGGTTGGAGATAGAGTTCAGCGACATGCTAGTCGAGGACCAGAACAACGGTGCAATGTCTTATCTCGACTGTAAGTCGCCCTTGTTATGCGGTAGAGTAGCCCAAATCCCGAGGTCGAACTAAACCCGATTGCCACAGACCTCTGCCTGGTTCACAAACAAATCAATGTTGCGGTGCGTGATGTTTATGTGCTCTCTCCCCCATTGGGTTGCACGTCTGATCGGCCGAATGTAGCTGACAAATGGTGGTTCGCTTTCCTCGACCGCCAGTCTCCGAGGGTCGCCTTGGTAAAGTGGACGATGGACCGGTTTCTTAAACCCGAATTTTCGCCATATGCACTTCTTGTCGTAACCGACGTAGTTATTGCAGGGTATGCAAAAAAAAGAAACACCTAGAATGGATTTTCGCATCATTCCGTCCTCCCTGTGTGGTGCATCGTGTCAAGGTCGTGTCCGGCAGATGGGCTTGATAATTCCAGTTGGACGTGGCCTAGATGGCGACATCCGTTCATGTGAGATGCAAGCACCCGTTGACAGGCTTCTGGAACACGAGAACACGAAGAAGAGAACATGCTCATTTTAGCAACAATAAATGATATAGCCATCAAATGGATCGATGGGACTGAGATTGTGTGGGGGCGCACTGAGCCCGCATAGCACTGCGACGAGTTTGTAAAATGCATCAGTACCCCGGCTAAGACACCTTTAAGTATATGACTCTCCGGGACCGACGCTCACTGGGTCCGACCGGAGCTCAGCTGCCAGGTCATTAAAGCCAAAGTTTTGGGACAGCCCGATGATGGATGCGGATGATTGAATTGGCATCGTCATTGATATTGAACCCGAAAAAAAATGAAGGTTTGGATTCCCTTTGGCACATTGAAGGCTGGCACATCGATTCATCGAGATTATCTCCATTTAGGTTTTATGAGTCTGGGAATACATGCTGTCGCTCGTAACGGTACAATGCGTACAAGTCGTCAGCGAAGAAAAAAAATAGGAAAAAAAAGGATAATGCACACGTGCCACATGCGGCTTTCATTTTTCGACGTGCCACATTTGGTATGATAGGGCCCCGAGGGATATCATTCTCATATCAGCTGAGATCTCGGCCTGTCATACCAAGCTGACGGCGCAATACTTGCCGGAACGACGCGCTTGTGACCGGCTTGCTCCGGATGGGATGCATCAAGAGCGTTCAGGTCCCCCCTCCATCTGAGCGCGTGTGCACGTCGAGGCATGAGAACTGGCGAGTAAAATTTGACCCATGAACGAGCTATCTTTAGGATTATAATGAATGACGGCAAGATCGCATTCGCGGATTAGATGGCGTATGTGTGTATACCTCGACCATATACTTCCAACGGTCCGTGTCGAGAACATGCGGACAACGTGGGTCGACCCCTGTGTATGTACATGCCCCCATCGTGAATGAGGAGCAAGACAAAGTTACAAAGGGGAAACCCGTGGAATACTCGCTGGAATTAAATGACATCCTTCCATTCTACTGCCTGGGAACACCGGGTGGGGTGGCCTAGGCAGTGTACGTGATCGAGAAGGAGCGTACCGTTAGCCCGAGTGCAGGCTCGTGTAGAGTGTGGTGCTGTCGAGCTCACAACGTGTGGAGAGAGGACGTGAGGATCGTTCCTAGGAAACCCCTGTCAAGCGTTCCAATTTTGAAGCGCCACAGGATACGACGAGGAGTCGTGTGCAGGAGCGTGTTTAGCCTAGAAGCAGTTATCCCCATACGTCACTATTACAGCGACTCGAAGGTGTACGTCGGCGATGCCTATCTCGGGGCGCAGTCGAACCACGGCATGGATGTGCAGCGGTCGAGCGCAAATCAGGGCCGTGATATCGGGGAAGGAGCCTTGACTAGGGCTAGTGACAGTGCGGGCGCCGCGGACATCGCCCGTCGCTATCTCTCTCGTCGCCACCGGGCATTTGATTTGGGTGTCCACTAAACGCTCCGTCGTGTTCCGCTCCATTCCGAAGCGAATCCATGACCTGCGATTGCGCATGCATGAAGGAGCCCACAGACGGCGAGGCAGAACTCAATTGTGTCGTAAATGCAGCCATGCCCAGATGCCAACATTTGCCAGTGGGTAGTCTTCTCACGAGACACACAACGTCCGTGCGCAGTTCCGACGGGCAGCACTGGGGAACGCTCTCCACGGCAAGAATGGCAGTCGACCAGCTACGTTCGTCCGGTGTGTAGGGTGCGTTGCGTCTGGGCCAGCACGTTTTGATAGCAAGACGGCGACACTGGGGCGTTCTCGTGCGATGGGGCTCTGGGACGACCTGAACGGGGAATCACGACGTCGACCGAAGTCGAGGTGGCCCCGAAGTGCGCGCGACGGATAGTAACGAGGGTTCTACTGGTCGCGGCAAATCAAGTCTACACCAACGCTTATTTACCGAGAATACAGCAAGTGACGAGGAAGGCCCGTCGGAGGTTTTGCTGTCGTCGCCAGCTCTCATCTCACTTTACCCAGATCTCACGCAAAGTCCGCAAACGGCCCAGTGGTTTCCGCGGACCGTCTTCATCTCAACGTGGTTATTTCGAGTTAGGCTAATCGGTTGCGTTCACCCTCTCCTTCGAGCTTCCGCCTGCTGACTTGTCCCTTTTCTACAACTCCCGCAGTCATGTATTTAGAAGAGATCCGTCTTCTCTTCAGAAGCAGCCGTTTTCAATTTTTCGTGTCAGCCCAGCGGAACCACCTCTCTGCGACTCGTGTGGTTCAAGTTCCCCGCACAGCGGATTGAGAATTGTCCCAGGCCCTCCCGCGGATCCCTGCGTACGTTTCAATCTCTGCTCGTCCTATATGTATCATCTCTCTGATCGGAACATGCCCCTTCGTGTTGCTACCCCCCGGCCTTCCTCTCCACTTGGCTCGGACACCGTCGTCGTGTCCCCCTCTTATCCAAACATCCAGTCACCAGGCCATCCCCGTTGTCGCGTGCTCACGTCCGTGCATGCTTGGATGATCCACCCCGGGGTTCTTATACACTAGTCTTCCCTTCCGTCCTCCATGTTGTCATCCCCCATGAGCACCTCCCCCACTCACACTCTATCCCAATGCGCGACCGTGAACAACAGCGCAGAGGCGCTCAATGAGGACAAGGCAGCGGTCCCCTGTCCCGCTCCCTCATCACTCCGGCCCTCTGGAGACCGCCTCAAAAGCGCTCTGCCGGACGCCTCCCAAAATCAACAGCCCGCCGTCGTTGTTTCCCGTCTTCGATTCTTCTTGATCATGACCAGCTTGTGGATCGGCAACTTTACAGCCTACCTTAACGAAACCACCGCGACGACCGCCATGCATGTCATCAGCGCCGACTTCAACGATCTTGCTAACCAGAACTGGCTCGCAACATCCTATCTCTTGGGCTTCACCGTCACGCAAACGCTGCTTGGAAAATTTAGCGACATCTTTGGTCGTGCGCAAGTTTTGCTTGGCACGATGCTTATTTTTGGCGTTGGGACCCTGTGGTGTGGGTTAGCGACGGTGAGTATCTTCTGCATCCTCCGACCACGTGGAACGCGGCTTATTTTTGACACATCCTTTCAGTCCATGAATTCCTTGATTGGGGCGCGCCTTTTACAGGGTATCGGCGCTGCCGGAAGGCAGTCCGTTGGGATAATCATCGTTTTGGATTTGACGACAGCCGACACGCGGGGATTGTGGCTCGGATTCTTCAATCTCGCTTCGGCGACTGGACTGGCAATAGGGCCTGTCCTAGGAGCAATCCTATCCGTCGACACTAATTGGAGATGGATCTTTTGGATAACGTTGATGCTCATTGCCGTAACGTTGGTTATTGGCACGCTCAGCCTTCGCTATCCTGTTCCGCACCGACAACAACGCGTCGGCCTTCTTGCACAACTGCGAGAAGTGGATTACGTTGGCTGCGTCCTCGCTGTCGCGATATCCAGCACAATCTGCATCGCGATAGAGATGGGTAACAAGATGTATCCCTGGAACGTAAGTGTCTTCGATTCAGGGGGTTGGGCATTTGACGATGTTTTACTCAGTCTGCGCCTATACTTGCTCTATTCATCGTCGGGGGATGTCTCATCCCCGTGTTCGTCTATTACGAATACAAGGTGGCCGAACAACCGATTGTCGACATCAACTTGTTCAAGATACCAAATATTCCCATTACATGTCTCATCAACTTTCTTACCGGCGCGGGATACTTTGGTTCTGTCTTCTTCCTACCCCGTTACTTTATCGACGTCAAAGGCTCCAGCCTGGTGATGTCAGGAATCCAGATGTTCGGGCTCATTCTACCGCTCGGTGTTTCATCGGTCCTCGGTGCCAATATACTGTCGCTGACTGGTCACGTGCGATTCATTGGTGTCGTCGGCGGTGTGTTATACGCGCTAGGTAGTGCGATGATGCTTGCTGTGGGACGGGATACGCCTGTCGCACGTACCATCGGGTATTCGGTGTTGACTGGTGTAGCGTCCGGGCTTCTTTACCAACCTTCGCTGGTGGTCGGACCCATGTCGGTCAAGCCGCACCAGATTGCCGGTATCAGCGGTTTCCTGTCGTTCCTTCGAACGCTCGGTGGAACGTTTGCAACGGCACTTCTCACGGCTGTATACGAGACCAGTTTCACTCAGACGCTCCGAGGACAGCTCCCTGCGTCGCTCGTGGACCAGGGTCTGGGGCTAGCGGACAACCACGCCCAGTATCCCCAGTATGACAAGCAGATTATCGATGCGCTTGTCAAGGCTTATCATTTTGGCACGATTCCTGCCATCTGTTTCGGCGCCATATACGCCCTTGCAGTACTCATGCTTCGAAACGTCGACTTTACGCCCGCCTGGAAACGGAGACGGATAGCAGCGAAACAGGCGTTGTTGGAGAAGGTGTAGTTTATTTTGACGCTTCGATAGCGTCCGCCACTTTTTGCATACTTTATTTCCATGGGCTTCTTCCCCGCACATTCATGATTTGCATATTTTTGACTTGCACGCTCAATCCCAGCTGTGTTTTAGTACCACATCACTTGTAATGGACCTGTCATGCATGGCTGATACAATCCCCTCGGCCCTTTCTTTCTTCTCATTTCGTTCCTGCATGTACGCATGCTTATGGTGCAGCCACATAGACTAATTTATCGACGCTGCATACTGGACGACGTTGACTTTGAGTTTTCGTCAGCAACTTGGGTTTCATCCGGGTGGCTGTCCCAACCCGCCCAACTGGGACAAATGTGATCGCGCGATCGATAGAATATTGATCGATGTACATGTTGGGTCAGCACCTGAAACAGCCCCCTTGGTTCCCTTGATACGCCGCGAGTCCGATGATTGGAATCTTCAAGGTCACGGGAAATGTGCTGCTTTCTCTCTCTTTCCGAGGTTTTTTCGCCACTCGAATCGGGTTGTGTACCTCGCCGACGGAACGAAACGCTGCCAGTGCCAGACTGAGTGATGGGGCAGGCTTCAGGGGGTTCGCCAAATTCGTGCCGGTGCCTCCGCGGTGTGCTGGTCTTCGTTGCTTCGTTCCGAGTCCTCGCGGCTGGCTCAAGCTTGGCCACGTGCTAGCGTATCATGAAGGTGGTGGTTTACCCTCCTCCGACTTGTCTGACTCTCTCATGTCGGAGCCGTGACGTGACGCCTACTCGACCTCAGATCAGGGCCGCGCTGACATACCTTTTCGGGCCATGTGACATGTCCGAGGACCAAATGAACTTCGGTGTCGGAAACCATATTACATTCGGCACCATGGCCGCAGTGCTTGCGTTCACTGACCATCGACAGCTGCGTCGCCTTCTAGAAAGGAGTCTCCAGCGTGTTGGCATGCGACAGGTACAGTACTGTGATCTCGGACCCGTCGCCCAAAGCAGTTGAATGCTTCATACCTCCCCATTCCTCAACCTTGACTGACAGGACCTTGATGCTGGCAAGGGGCCCACTGGCGCCATCTTGCGCCCCAGGCAAACAGGGGGGGACCTTGCCACTATCAAACGACCGCAGCATCACATCATTGTCACTCCATTTCGCGGCACGAGGTGTTCGGCTTTCAAGTGCAAACGGCATGGGCGCTCCCCCCCGCCAGCGTTGTGCCGATTAATGCCGTCGCCCTCTCTCGTGGTCCAACAGTCCTGCCTCCTCGGACTCGGAGGAGAAGTCATTTCCCCATTGGAACGTGACGTTGGTGATGGCCGAGCTTGGGAGGATCGTCCACACGTCCGCCACCACCCACTACCACGAAGAAGGGTGCCCAGTTGATACGGATCTTCCGTGGCAGCACTGCCCGCACAGGCTGCTGCTGTGTGGACATGTCAAGGCTTGGACAGCCTTTTTTGTGCGTGTGGACGTTCCTATGTCATGGACGATTATAGCAGCAGCTGATGGGCGGCGGCCGTCAGTGACAGTCAAGGTACGGTCGATTGGGAAATGTAGGGTGTGGGCGACTGGCGGTAGAATGGAATGGTCATCACGTCACGGCGTCTTCGATACGCTGCAAGACAAGTTGGCTCTGGTGAGTAACGGGCGACCCTGGTCTAGTTGTCGGGGAACTGAACCCGCACAGCTTCGACTCACTATTCCTACACAGGGTCGAGAATCCCGTGGGGAACGCAGGGCCATGACCGATCTTGTGGTACAAGACGGTCCGAAGCGGGGTTCAATTTATCACGCGAAGACAAAAAGCACGTCCCACTGCATCGGGACTCGGAAGGGGGAAGTGGTCAAGCCATTCATGACGCGATCTCGGGGCAGAGGGTATTTCTCAAACGGAGACGCAACTGATCTGACAAGTGATGTACCACGTTCTTAATTAATCCCTTGCTTTATCCATGTGCAGTACCCCACAGTTGCGATGCATCTTTCGTCGTCAAAGGGTACTATGTGCTGTCGGCATACTCCTCGATAACCGATCGCGGTTGGCAGTACACCCCAAGCGGCGCATATGAAATATCAGAAAAGCTGCATTGTCAGTCGGTCAACATGCAGCAGAGTTGCGTCGTGAAAGGGAGACCGACCCGAACGCACTTGGCCCCCCGAGTTCGAGGCCCCTTTGGGTATCGGTCCATTGAGGGGCAGCCGTTATCCCGAGGACCAATACCCTCAATCCATATTTGTATTCCGGAGTGCCGAGCGCTGAGCCACTCTGGGCGTCAAGCACAGCGATGAGATCTGGCACGCTGGCGAGTATCTGTAAACTACACCGTCAGGGTTTGCTCGGGGTGAGAGAATTCGGCGGTTCGTTCACCTTCGCGTTACCATCCTGTGCTTCATGCTTTGCATACAGGTTTTCGTTCTTGAAGGGTATAATCAACGTGCCGTTGAACCTCGCCTCGGGGTTGGCTGACTCATCCCTCGCGTCCTCGTCCGCGGACAGGGCCGTGATGACCACCTCCCCGATGGTATGTCCTTTGTGCAACCTCGGGACGTCATGAGCCTGGGAGGATTTTTTTTTCGTGGGTACTCTAGACACACCTTCTCCGAACGTCGGTGATCTTCCCGCTGAACAGGACCCTTGCTGTCTTAGCCCCACCAACAGCATCGACGATGACTTGACCTATCTGGTCCATGTTGGACTGCTTTCGCGCAAGGGCGATGGCTTTTCCGATGCGCCAGCTCAACGATACCGTGTTCACGATCATGCAAACACCCAGGTCCTTGTTTCGTAGCGGTCGACAGGCCAACCCCACGTGTGTGCTAACGGTTCTTGAGATGGTATCAAGCGTCGACGCTTCAAAGGCAACTCACCCCATCTCTACACAGGCCGCGCGCAGTAGCCCATCGACATCGGTGTCCGTCTTCGCCTTGGTTATCATCTTTGCAACGTGGTCAGGGTCATAGACCTCGGGTTAATCTTTTAGGCAGGGCGAGGACTTACCATGACGTTACCGTCCCCGCTCGATATAGCACTCGGAAGCAGGTTCAGCACACGACCCGTGTCGTCGTACACGTTGGGGGTCGTTTGGTGCAACTGTACGATCCTTTGTTAGCTTCCCATGCGCTTCACTCTGGGATTGCCTACGGTTGGATATGCACGACCCTGAAAAACACCTGTCAACAAGGATTGCGGGGAGGAGTTCATGATCGCATACCATGAAATCTCCATCGACGATCGGAATGTCATAGTTCTTTGTGGCGGCTGTGATCATCTGGGCGAGATGTCAGACCGAGAAACGGAAGCGATGAAGTGATCCACGTTGATCATCCCATTTCCTCCTCCGATCTCCAGCGCACAGAGAGCGTCGGGCTTCGTTATCTGTGAACCTGGATGAGAACCGGCCGCTATGAGTACTATGCACTGTGACCTACCCCTTGGAACGCCCAGAGATCAGCACATGCTTCGATGTATCTGCGATATAATCAACAAGGGATTTCCAAAGGCGTGGACACACGCACTCGTTTCCAAGTAACCTCTCTGAAGACACCTCTGGGCTACCCATTCCACCACCCCAACCTACCAGTGCATCTGGCGCGAGAGTACCCATATCGATAATGCGGATGACGCTTCCCGTCCGTACCATCTCTCTTAGTTCCAGGAAGACGCACAATGGTGAGCCACCTCCACCACATCCCAGCACGTAACACCCGTCCGCGATCCACTCGAGGTCGATTTCAGATACGAACCACTGGTTGTTTTGCACTCTGGGCTTGTACGAGAGGATAGCATCGGCCGAATTCAATGAAACTGACTCTCCGGGTACAGCCCCCGGTGCCGTGGGAGAAAACGCTACGGTAGTCTCACTGGACGGGTCGGAATCTGTAGTATCGTCATTGTCATCATCAATCTCGTCCGGGACGGCGTCGCCACTCCAGTCGCCAGCGGCCTTGACGAAGAAGCGGCATCTTCCAGTGGTGTATGCGATGGGTATCACCTCGCTTTCGACGATGGCAACACTGTCCGGGGCGGCACCAGAAGCCACTGCCAGAGCGATGGCCCTGGCTTCGACGACTTTCTTTACTTCGGACACGGGCGTCGACGACGTGTCTTCAAAGGAGTCGATCGTGCCGGATATCTGTCTGTCGATGAGCCATCCTCAAAGGGTTTCCCGAGACGAGTGGTGCTCACCTGAGCGATAGCAGCACCAACCGCATTCGCGACGTCGTAATGCGGAAACCTGTGCACCCGACTAACCCCAACAAGTTCGTCCGGTGCCAAAATAGATCCTCCGCCGACCAGATAGACGGGAATGTCGGCTGCTGACGTCTTCATCGCGTCCAACGTATTCTGCAGCATGCGCTTGATCGTCTTCTGTGCTCCATCTATGACGGACGTGTCAAGGCCCGCTACACGGGAGACATCGCCAATGGAGGCCCGTCCAGCAGCCACGGCAATATCTGTAGCAGTAAGTGTTGTTCCGTTGAAAACACGGGCTTCTGATGTGATTCTGTGCCCCACCGAGTCAGGGCCGATAGTTACCCGTTCGGAGTGAGAATCCAGGCGGACGAGGGAGCCACCTCCGAGACCGATGCTAGAACGGAAATTTGGGATGAGCGAATTTTCCGAGAGAGAGAAAACGTGTTCAATTACCTGGCGACATGAGGCATAGAGAAGTTCAACAAGACCCCGCAGAGTTCATGTTGGGCTGCAGCCTGCCGAGGGAAGCCGTTGGGTCTTCAAACGGGGGGTGTCAGAACCGAGCACGTTCGGTTCGGTTAGGATGAACACGCACAGAAGCATGCCGATGTCCGTCTGCGAATTGCATTCGTTGAAGCGTCGAAGAAAAAGGAAAAGAACAAGGACGAACCGTGGTACCTCCTATATCGACGACCAAGGCGGATTCTTTGGAGATGCCAGATTGAAGTGATGCGAGAAATGCAGCTCCCCTCATTGAATTGGTGGGACCAGAAGAGCTATGCAACCCTCGTGATCGGAATTGAGAACAGGGATTGAAGCTCTTACAAGGTCCGGATGGGTAATTTGGCAGCCTGGGCGTAGTTGAGTAAGGTGCCATCGTTACTCGTGATGAACACAGGGCATCTTAGGTGTAATGCACGTGCTGCTTTCTGGAAGCCTGTGACGGTCTTCTTCGCATACCTGAGAAGGGAGGCGTTGAGAATGGCAGCGTTCTCGCGTTCCAGGAGGCCAATGTGAGCCACATCCCTGGAGCACACGACATTGAGGTGTGGTAGTTTCGCTTGCACGATCGAAGCGACGTGTTCTTCTTGCTTGTGGGTGGCATCGATGGGTGCAAATACCGAGATGATCGCAACGGCATGAACGTCCTTTGAGTATTTTTTTACGTTGAGCACGGTGCTCATTTACGGCAAGTGAGTGGCACCTGCCTCTTTGTCGATCCTGTCGCAGGCTGACTCGATCTCGGTGGCATTGACGCTCGCAATTTCGTTCCCATCAATCTGCAGTCCACCAGAGACGAGGAAACAGGGGCCCTTTATGACTGATGGGCAGATGTGTGGTGATCGTCAACTCGGTCATGGTGAACGACGTACTATCTCGGAGGCCGTGTGGAAAACTGACGAAAGGAGGCGTCCCGTGGGTGAATGGGCCGCAGAGACGGATGACGGCCACCCGATCTAGACGGGCGCGATTTCGCTCGACGAGCGCGTTCACAAAGTGCTAGCGGACATCACGTGGGTGCAACGGCGCGGGTGGACGAGCCTACCGTGGTGCCGATGGAGATCGCCTGGATGTCAGTGGCGTGGGGGACTTGGTGGAGGACAGTTTGGAGAGCATGTTGGATGCCCTGGGTGACATCGGGGGTGGTGGGATGCTTGGCAGAGGCGAGGACCTGTCGCGCTGCTATGTCGAGCAGGACAGCATCGCTGATGGAAGATGAGCGACAGACTGTGAGCGTTCAGACGACGCACGTATTCGTCCCGCCGACGTCGACGCCGACGCGCAGGACGGGTTTCTTATCGGACGACATGGTGACTCGGAGGAGGCGAACAAGGCGTTAAGCGATGTGAAAATATTACCAAAATCAGCAAATATGGTTTTTGTTGAGTTGAAAGTTGGCGCGCGTTCATTAAAGCTCGACCACGACCTCCGCCGGTTGGGCTGTCCGCAAACACTAACGAGCGGCCGTCTCGAGCGATGGCCAGCGCATCCGACGGTCTACCTGCCACTCTTTCTCCTCTATCAGACCTCTCCCTAAACCCCTTCGCTTCCTCTTCGGAGCGCAAGCTCCACCTTCAACTCCTCCTCGACAACAAGGAAAAGCAGCTCCAACAGGCGGGCGCACTTGGCCAACGCGTCCTTGCTCAGCAGATCGAACTCGAGGAAAAGATTCGTCATCTCCAAGACTATGATGTAGAACGCGGAGACGACCAGGATCTCGACACAGAGGCGAGAGAACGCTACCGCGAACTCGCAGACACCATCAAGGCTTGGGACTTTGAAAACGCCCAGCTATCGAACGCATTTGGCCCAAAGGTACTCTTATTCTCTTCCCGTCCCCTTGGCAATCTTGTCCAATTCATCTCTCGCTCGTATATCTGCGCTTCTTTCCGAGCCTCGTGGCCTCCACGCATGGCGACCGCTGCTCGTTCCTCACGCCCTTTTGTCCACGACATGTCGTAGGCATTTTCTGTATGGCCGATGACGCGTTCATCCCGTGGCACGTGTTCACCAAATTCTTATTTTCACTTCTTTTTCGCCCAATTTTCATCCTGCCTTTTGGCTTTGGCTGACACCTTTCCTGCAGGGTCTTGCAGAGGACTCGCTCTCTCCACCAGTTCCACTCAAAGATCTTCCGCGCGATGAACCAGAACGGTCCAAGGCCTCTTCTTCCGCCGCCCAGTCCCGTCGCGCCAAAAACGCAGCTCATAGGGCGGACGATGTCGGTGCGTTGTCTCGAATCGGATCAGGGTCATTCCTTGTCTCGAATCTCACCTTCATTTCCGTTCTATAGAATTCGCATTTGAAATTGGTAGCGGGTTGCTGACCGAGGTTCGACGTCTTCAGAGTCTTCTCGGAGAGCGGGATAAGGCGATACAGGACATG
>JBBPLP010000538.1:0-18296 GCA_038089875.1 Fistulinella prunicolor
CAAGGATGCCGATTGCATTTACGTCATGGGGGATGGACTGATTTTGGAGAAGGGTACACATATGGAGCTTCTGGCTGATGAGAACAGTGCTTATTCGCGCCTTGTTCATGCCCAGAAACTTCGAGAATCGAGGGAGATAGATGATGGCAATAACACCGCAGAGGTGAGCATCGAGGCAAACATGGAGAAGGATGCCGAGGATGTTCCGCTTGGCCGCAAGAACACTGTTCAGTCCATTGCCTCTGATCTCACACAGAAGAAGGGCGAGGAAAGGAAACAACGAGAGGTGGACGAGAACAAGTATAGCTTGCTTTACGTCTTTGTGAGGATTGGACTGCTTTACCGCGAGGGGTTATGGAGGTATGCGGTTGGTTTGGTATTCGGTATTAGTGAGCTTGTTTCCTTTGGCTACCTGTTCGCCGAGAAACTGACTTTTTCTGCACAGTAACAGGAATGGTCTACCCTGTGTTCGGCATTGTTTATGGTGAGCTTTCTTCTTCTGATGGCACCTTGCAACCGCAAACTCAATCTCTATTAGGTCAAGCCATATCAGGCTTTTCCGAACCGGATCCTTCCGTTCGACGATATGAGGGAAACAGGAATGCGTTGTGGTACGAATAAGTCACATTACTAGGCTAATGCGTCTGAATTTGCACAAGGTTTTTCATCATTGCTATCCTCTCTGCCATTGCAATCGGTTTCCAAAATTACTTCTTCGCATCTGCGGCTGCTATGATGACGTTTAAACTGCGGTCACTCAGTTTCAAAGCCGTCCTTAGACAGGATAGTAAGTCTTTTTTTCTATATGTCGGGTTACCTGTTTACATCATTTCCATAGTCGAGTATTTCGACAAAGACGAAAATAGCGTGAGTGATGACCCTCGTTTATTTGCTCGCCAATTCTGACTGCGTCGTCGTAGGTTGGGGCTCTTACTGCCAATTTGAGTGACAACCCGCAGAAGATCAATGGTTTGGCTGGAGTCACCCTCGGATCGTCAGTGCATTTTTTTGGGTTAACTAGACCTCTTTAACTGGCATATAGTATTGTGCAAGCTCTCGTCACTCTTATTGGTGGTTCAATCATTGGTCTGATTTACGCCTGGAAGCCCGCTTTGGTTGGCATGGGTTCGTTGTGTTGTTCAGTCGGAAGTGGTGTTGCTGATGACTAATGCTATTAATGTAGTTTGCATCCCCTTCCTTGTATCAACCGGTTACATTCGTCTAGTGAGTTTGGTCTGGTTCCTTCGACTTCTTTTCGTTCGCTGAGGGATGACAAAGCGTATTGTCGTCCTGAAAGACCAACAGAACAAAACATCCCACGAGAGTTCGGCTCAGATCGCTTGCGAAGTTGCTGGTGCTATTCGCACCGTTGCCTCCCTCACTCGGGAGGCAGACTGTCTAAAACTATACAGCGAGAGTCTGGAAGAGCCTCTCAGACAGTCGAACAAGACTGCCGTGTGGAGCAATCTGTTGTATGCATTGTCGCAATCAATGTCCTTCTACATCATTGCCCTCATATTTTGGTATGGTTCAACCCTCGTCTCTCGCTTGGAAATTAGTACAATGTCGTTCTTCGTCTCCCTGACGGTGCGTTGCGTGTATTTTGCTCGCTTCAGACGCTATACATCTCCCATAGAGCACCACACTCGGAGCGATACAGGCAGGCAACGTGTTTGCTTTTGTGCCCGACATATCTTCAGCTGGTGGTGCCGGAGCTGCAATCATCAAGCTAGTCGATTCTGTCCCTGAAATTGATGCCCAGTCCACCGATGGCCAAACTTTCGAGGGAGAGGATGTTCGGGGCCAGATCCGGTTTGAGAATGTGCATTTCCGATACCCAACACGACCCGGCGTTCGCGTGTTGCAGGATCTCTCGCTCAAAATTGAACCCGGTTCATACGTCGCTCTGGTCGGGGCCAGTGGTTGTGGTAAAAGCACGGTGTGCGTCCCGTCGAAGGCACTACTAAAGATTCTCTGATTGTGCCTGCAGTATTCAATTGATGGAACGTTTCTACGACCCCCTAACTGGACATGTTCTCCTCGATGGCAAGCCTATCAACGAGTATAACGTTAAGGAGTATAGGAAGCAGATTGCACTTGTCTCCCAGGAGCCGGTGAGTACTTTGTACTATCATGATTTTCGAGAAGATTCAAGTGGCTATTCCCTTCTAGACATTGTATGCTGGGACTATTCGCTTCAACATCTTACTCGGCGCAACCAAACCGGCATCGGAGGTGATCCAGAAAGAAATTGAAGAGGTCTGCCGTGATGCAAATATTTTAGACTTCATCCAATCATTGCCCAAGTGAGTCCACACGTATTAACGAACGACACTTATTAATGTCGTTACAGTGGCTTTGAAACCCAAGTTGGTGGCAAGGGCTCACAACTTTCTGGTGGTCAAAAACGTGAGTGATGTACTTGCAAGTGTACCTTGAGAATGACCGTCACTAGAACGAATCGCCATCGCTCGCGCACTGTTGCGTAACCCCAAGATTCTCTTATTGGATGAAGCAACGTCCGCATTGGATTCGAACTCGGAGAAGGTTGTTCAGGAAGCCCTTGACCAGGCTGCCAAGGGTCGGACAACAATTGCCATTGCTCATCGTCTCTCTACCATTCAGAATGCTGATCTCATGTGAGTTGTATTTTTCTTTTGGCCAGGCACACTGTTTCATAATTCACTTATAGCTACTTTATCAAAGAAGGTCACGTCAGTGAAGCTGGCACACACGACGAGCTCCTATCTCTGCGTGGAGACTATTATGAATACGTTCAATTGCAGGCGCTGAGCAAGAAGTGACTCGTCTACAGGATTCCCCTCATGCATAGACGTATGTATACGTGTGTTCCACTCACATCCACGCCCGAATCTGCATATCGCATATACATACCTTGTCAATGACATTTTGTCCGTCCGTAGTTTCAATCCGTCCCACCGGTAGATGACATGCATCCTTGGAAGTAGAAATCTGCAACCAGTACATACCAGCACTTTGACTTGGCGTGCCATAAGAGGTGTATTCCATAAATTGCGTGTTCTGTCTTTACAAGGGGAAAACAAGCTGTGTTACAGAGCAGCATGATGGACTGCAGTAGGACGGACACACGGACGTGGTGCTTGCCTTGACGACGAACGCCGTCTGGTCCAACTCAGGGTCAGTAAGGGGGTAAGGTAGTAGTTAACCGGATCTATTGCATCATCGTGACGACGAACACCTGGTAAAGAAGCGACTAGGCAAGGCAAATCAAATTAATGTTCGTCCGATTGATCTGAACTGTCCAGGAAGGTCGTGGATCAACCCTGTAGAACAGTGTACAGTCATCAGCACAGTTTTGCGAGAGCTGCTTTTGAGGATACGAACTTTGGCTGTCGAGGTCAGTGACGTGTTGTGTTGGGACATATTCACCAGACACCAGAGAAACGACGCAAGCCATGAGGTCGAAGGACAGACAAACTTGATTTACGACGACGATTACAACGACGATGGCGACCCGCTCATGGCAGAATCACCATCGAGGCACGCCGACCATACTGAAGGTCGGACGCTGTCGAACCGATCTCGATGGCCTCTTGAGTAACCCTGCATACATTCAAACAGTCTTTCGTCCTCCCCCGAGCGTCAAGTCGCCGTTCCAATCACGAACTGAGTTAAACGACTTCAAACGATCTTCCATTCGTCTTCATGAACCTACCATCGTGGCATGCATATTCTACGGAAAGGAACCTGACGCTGCAAGACTGATTGTATCAGCTACGGCTGGAGACGAAGGTTGGATTCGACCACCAGTCAAAGTCACTCGGAGCGCGAGTAAAAGGAGCTCTGGCGTGAATACCTGAGTGCACCAGCTCTCAATTTCTCCTCATGTGCCTCCGACATGCAACGAACCTGCATGACAGTCTCGAAACACCCTCTAGTTCCAATGACCCTCCGATATAAGCCATTTTGTCAAGGAATTCAGAAAGCTGAAAAGACGTCACGGGATATGTGGGCAATCTTAAATGGGGGCATGATATATTATGTTCGCCCATGGATAAAAAATCCACTGTTCCTATTCGTGGAACGAATTATGCCATTGTGACACAGCCCAGTCACTGTCCATCTCTTCTTCTTGGTATCTCTCCCTATCCCATTGCGTCTGCCACTCGATGACATCTGGATGAGCCATAACCCTTGGGCAAACAAAGTGAGCGAGGGTGTTGAAAATGATGAGCCACTATGGACAGACTTTACAGGGTCAAAGTTGGCGATCTCGAGTCCTTCCATGCCGGTAGCACGCGAAATAGCAACGTATGCTGAACCAGCGGGGACATGGTAAGTAATGTGTAGAACACCAGCTACTAAGCAAGGTTCACCTTGGCCTTTTTCGAATATATGTCCCAAGTCCACTTTGACGCGGCTGAGTGTCTGTCCTTGCGATTTGTGTATGGACATCGCCCAAGAGAGAGCAAGCGGGATTTGAATTCGCCGAGCCTCGACATTGCCTTTCAGACCCACAATCGTGAATTCGACCGGTGAGCACAGGAGAGTTTTGCCGTTTGTGAACTTGACGAGAGGCCAAAACTGGTCTCTCCGGAATTCATGACTATCAAGTGCGATGAGGCCAGCTTCATTTTCGTTGGCATCTGGCGGGTTCACAGAAAGAGAGACTTGGCCCTCCGTTCGTCGTTCCAAGTCGGCAATTTCGATGTATCGTTGTTGTGCTTCATGAACACTGATAAATTCCACAACTTTGCCTAATGACCCGTTGACAAGCACCCCTTGTAACATGTTCTAGGTCGATGTGGATGTCAGTGAATAAGATGTATGACATGAGGAAACATACACGAAGTAACATCACCTGGGCCCCTACCTTTAAAGGAACTTCTTTGGGGCACACATGCCTTTCGAGCAACCTCTCCGCCTGAAGGACTGTGAGGCGTTCCCTATACATGTCGCGACCGCGCGCGTCCATTGCTCTATACACTATTTTTTCGCCAGGTAGCTTGCTGAGGCATTCGAGGTTGTGTCGCTCCACTTGAAAATTAAGTGGAAACCTAGATATATATGTATATATATAAGATTAAGACTCTGCCTTTACAGCCGGCTATGACATACAACAGTGTTGGACTGATGCCATCATCATAGTGTATCTGGCGAGAAAGTTTCTGGAGTTCCTCTTCATGCCAGTCTGCTAGGTGGCCCATTCGCATCGAGGAGAGTATTTCGATGAACTCTGGCAATGTTTCGATGCTATTGCGAATAATTTTAGTAAAAGCCGAATGACATACGATTATCTTTCTGCCGAAAAACTCTGTTAAGTTTTACCATGTGGTCTATGCACTGGCGCCAACTCCTGGCTTGGAATGCGAATGTGGCATCAATTTTGCTTGTCGAATCCTGATCAGGCACTGGAGGTAACTGGAAAAAGTCGCCTGAAGCGATGAGCTGGAGAGGGTATCGAGTTTGCTGCTTCTTGGACAAGGGAACTACCAAACTTGCCTGGATGCCTCCAAATGGACGATGATCTTCTCTGACGTCGCGTGCAATGGCTTCCTAGATCTTGCACGTGGGCCTTCGATCGAATCTCTAGGGTGCTCGAAAACCTACCAATTTATCGAATAGACGTCCGTCCAACATTGAGACTAACGCGGGTGAGTTATATCATTCCGACACAATCTCACAGAAGAGATATCAACCTTCATCGATTATAAGAGCCTCGACTTCCTGCCATCGCGTGATCGCCTTGAGGCTTAACCCATCTCTCAGCTGTTCCCATGGCTCTCTTCCATTCCTGATGCCTGCCCAAGAGTGGAGTGTCCGCCCACCAATGTTTAAACCGGCAATTCCGGTTGGGGCGGTGATTGCAACTTGATGACCAGGTCCGTATCTCGAACGTAAATCGTCGATTATGGCCCGGAGTAAGACTGACTTTCCTGTACCTGCAAACAACTGTGAGTACGCTTATCCTCGTGTACCGTTCTGAAATACGGTGTCACCAGCTGGTCCAGTAAAGAAAATATTCCGGCCTGACTTGACCAGCTGAAGAATACGATTTTGCTCGTCTGAGAGTTCGACGGGGGGCTTTGCTACGGGAGGAGGGACTTCAACTCGCACCTCCTGCGCTTGGTTGGGCCCGGAGAAAGGAAAACCTTGTTGGGGAGCAGTAAATGTTGTAGTCGAGGACGAGGACGCAGCGGTTGCGATATTGACTTTTGTTTCATGGGATACGTTTAGGTTGAGATTGATGTCTAGTATCCCGATACAAGGATAAAGAAAGAGCAACGGTAAGACTTCCTAGCTCTTCCTGGAAATGCTTACTCGTATGAATCGCGCCCATGGGAAATAAACCAAACTGGAACCCTCCCAACCATTCTTGAGCATCGTGGATGTTGTCGAATCCTTTACCGCTAGACCCGCTGAGTCCGCAAGTCTGAATGACACAATCTGAGACTTGTCTGGTGCACAACTAGCAAAATAACACCCACTGCGGCGGCGAACTAGGAAGGTACTGAGTTGGTAGCGATTCCTAAATGGGGTTTTTGGTGCTAGCAAACCACTGACCTCGGAATAATTATCATATATGCGTGGACCTTGGCGTCCAATACGCACTGCATAGTACCGTCGACTGTTGCTCATGGCCGGAGAAGGCTGATGTATTGGAGGCTGGTAAACGTCCGGCTTCGAGTTTCAGACCGTGCATGTGAACGAGCGGCACACTTAGTACGTAAGAAGATCTTCTGATGATGTATTGGCAAGTGAAGGTTCGGTGCCTCCAAAACGGTGACGGGATACGATTGCATTGTCAAGGCAGCGCCGAGCGGTGATGGCCCACTTACTAACTATTTACAGTATATATGACAACTAGGAGATCTGATGTGGAAAATTTTGCTTGTTTTGATGGAGATTCATTGGTGAGCCGATTTGAAGGTAAAAGTGGTAAAGACTGTCAGTCCCAGAACG
The DNA here is from genome assembly GCA_038089875.1 of Fistulinella prunicolor. Lineage (NCBI taxonomy): Eukaryota > Fungi > Basidiomycota > Agaricomycetes > Boletales > Boletaceae > Fistulinella > Fistulinella prunicolor. Next base: position 6,946 of record JBBPLP010000538.1, read on the forward strand.
CCTCTTGTACTTCATCGGCATCCATATCGGACCATTCTTCTCCAGCGTCATTCACTCTTTGTTGTTCATGGTCGTTATGCCAGGCTAGAATTCGAGGATGAACCATCACCCTGCATGTCGTCAACGCACATGGAATGAACCTATGAGTTTGATTTGCTTACTTGCCCGGATTAAAATTGAGGACCTCTAGGGTCTTCATACTCGTCGCTCGAGAAAGGGCCACATAGGCTGGGTGGCGTTAGGCAGTGTTACCTGGCTCCATTCTGCAAAGAATCACCAACCTTGCCCATTTTCGAAGGTACGGCTCAGGTCCACCTTGACGCGCTCCAGTGTCTGTCCCTGCGACTTATGAACACTCAATGCATATGCGAGGATCAGGGGAATCTGAAATGATGCTCTCAACAAACGATTAGCTCGACATCAATTACAACAAACCTGTCGACGTTTAGCCTCCATCTCTCCATAAGCGTTGTCCACTGTAAAATCAGTTGGTATGCAAAGCAATACTCTCCCATTAGTGAACCGAATGACAGGCCACTGTGAGCCTTCATATCTTTCAAGAATCTGTCCTACGTCGCGCTCAGAACCACGGAGTCCATCTTCTATACCAATTTCTGTCCCGTTTCGCATTGCTTCCCGGGAAGAGGAGAACCCTGTGACTTGTCCGACAGAGCCGTTCACCAACTCTCCCTGGACCATGTTCTAGGTGGGCCAACTTTAGTCTCAGAGGAAAGCAATAAACTTCTGTATACCTTGATTAACATAACTTGGGCACCAATCTGCTTTGCATTTAGAATATATAATTTAATGGGATGACAGAACAAACCTTGAGTTGAATGGTCTGTGGAGCAACAAGCCGACTTAAAATTCTTTCCATTTGTTGAGCAGATACTCGAACACCGTTCGAAATTCCTGCAACATCGGTAGCGTTGTATTGTATTGCTTCGCCAGGAAGTGCACGAAGTCTCGATTCGTTGGCGCGGTCAACTTCAGCTCGAGTTGGGTATCTGCGACCCTGTCAACTCACGTTTAGAAAGATTGAAATATACTAATACAGTTGCGTTGGACCAATCCCGTCCTCGTAACTCAATGATCTAGACAGTTTTTGGAACGCTTGGATGGCACGATCGTCCAGTTTCCCCAAGCGCATGTTGTTCAGTATATCCACGAATGCTGTTGATATTCGTTATTTGGATTCGTCATTTCTCCATCAAAGACAATAAATACCTTGTTCTTTCTGGCGAAATACCTTCGTTAGCACAACAGGATGCTTGATACAACGGCTCCAACTATCCGCCTCAAAAGCAAAGATCGGCGGTATAGAGTTTCCATTCTCATCACGGTCTGGTACTGGTGGCAGCTGGCAAAAATCACCAGATAGGACAAGCTGATGATCAGGTGAGCTTTCTGAGACACAACTGAGTTGATAAACACGACCTGTATTCCACCGAACGGCTTATCACTTTTCCTTAGCATCTTGGCAATACATTCCTTTGCATTTATGAGCAAGGCATACCGAAACTGGGCCAAATACTCACGAGCTTATCGAAAAGGACGCCGTCAATCATAGATACTAGAGACAATAGTTATTAGCAAGCAACACATGATTCTAAGATTCTCGTACTTTCATCCAAAATGAGGGTTCGAACACTTCGCCAGCGATCGAGCACATTTCTCAGCTTCTTTTGACCAAGAAATTTTCCTACGAGTTTCTTGGCGTCCTCTTGCCCAATGCCAATGCCAGCCCATGAATGTAATGTTGTGCCACCAATATTTACGGAAGCGATACCAGTAGATGCTGTGATAGCAAGGGTAGAACAACCTCTGCCTCCACAAGCATCGATAATGGCACGAAGTAGGACGGACTTTCCTGTCCCTACAAAAATTCAACTTCTAGACGAGGTGAAAATGACCTAGGTTCGTTACCGGCCGATCCAGTGAAGAAGACGTTTTCCCTCCTCTGCACCATTTTTAGCACGGCGTTTTGCTCCTCAGATAGGACAACAGTAGGGTCATGGTCTTCAGGGGCATGCTCTGTGACTAGCGTATCTTGTTCGTTAAGGGATTCAGAAAGATGGTCGTGGGTTTGTTTCGCTGAGGACTGTATGAGATGTCGGGAACTAGATGGGCCACCTGAAAAACGAGTCAAGCAAAATATAATCAACGTCTGCTCGAACATACGTTCCAACGGATGGGGCGTGGAAACCCATTGTTCTGCATCTGCTCGGCAGGTGAAGCTCTTGAAAATAGCACCTGGCCATCTCGACACCTACGAGTTGTATCAGAAGACTGAGCACGGATCAAGCCGCATCTTACATTGGAACTGCACTAAGTTCGACCCTCTGTGACCTCTGTGAATCAGACAAAAATAGAGTGAACTCACCTCTTCCCAAGTATCGTATATCTTTGGTCCTTCACGTCCCACACGGACAGCATAGGACTTCTTTCGCGAAGCTTTTGGCATGACTGGCAGTGACGAGAGGCGTGGAGGGGCCGACAACGAGGTTCGACAACTCGACTTGACGCGACAAATATTAGAAACGTGCTGCCACGTGGTCATTCATCCACTCATAAATGTGACGTCACTACATGTCAGTCGTGGTATTGACAACTGGTCCATACTCATTGCCCAATGTATGTTTAATTGCTGACTACATGAGGAAATAAACATTAGTCGGCCGCGGTGACCTTGTTTGCACTTTGAGGTGAGGGTTTACATGGACTCTGAGAGTGCGGAGATGACCAATGCTAACTTGTACACGTCAAGTTTTTGCCAATGTTTAGTATGCAAACCTGACAAAGTAGGCTACATGAAAACTTTCTGCACCACTGCAGGCCCGTCTACAACGAAGACCGTGGTGACCGTCGAAGGACTGCGAGAATCCCCATTAACCAATACCAGATGCTGAGTCACTCGAGACCTTTTACTTGACTGACTGGAGATCGTCTAAGCGTCTAAGCTCGGGACTTCGTTGGTTGCCTCACTCGACCCTTCATCCAACACTACCCTTTTTTGCAATATTCCGAGCTGACATTGTTCAGCTCTTTGCTTCGACATAATGGTCTGTCTCCTTTGCCCTTGACTAGTTCGGTGACAGTAATATCACTACTTCTCTATACCGACTGGGGTAGCTCTGAGAGTACGCTATCAGCACCAAATATACTTGTTTGTGTCGTGATAGTAGCTCACTTATGGTCGTGTGAGTCCATCCGGATTTTTGAGCTTCTTGAGCACGTTGACGAATGAGAACGATTGAGAGACCAGTGGATCTGTACCGAGATCAAATGAGCACGCCCTTTTCCCGCTAGTAGAAGAAATATCACACTCACGCATCCAACTCTCGCAGACATACATTTATCAAGATCTCATGGTCCAACATCAACTTCTCTCCATTGCTCATCTCCGGTTCCACTTGACTGGATATCTTGCCAGTACTGGGAGCACGTTCCCTTTGCCCACGATCTGCCTTCCAGGATGTCTCTCGCTCTCGCCTGCAGCTTGGGGCATTTCCACCATCCCTTCCAGAACTGCGGCTTTTTTGTGGAGGCATAATTTCGACAGCATCTGCAAAGGTCGTTGCGATCTACAAACGGAGGCGTGCCAGCATGCGAGGTTGAATGAGAGCGGCAGGATCGAGTTGGTGCTTTTCTGTCATCTCGCATTCGGTACCGCTTACAAGATACTGGTCATACAAAAACATGGTTGATGCGTTGTGCTCCCGGATATTGGCCATGGAGTTGATGGTCCAGCCTTGGAAAGTTGAGTATCTATGATGGCCATTAGATGCTGGAGTAAAGTCCTTGGATGCTCCATATCAATTCTTACCATCGACACCGAGTTGCGTCGGATTGCGCTCCCATGTCACAAATATTGGGGACGTTACTACATGATTCAAGTCGGCGTCAACGAGGCTGGGATTTCTTTTGATGGAACTTCTCTCTTCCATCTCTTTCGCGACAAACCTTCCTCATAATCATCCTGATGAGTGTCGTTAATACAGACCTCACAGTAAACAAAGGCACATAATCTACGATGGAGACTTTCTGGAGCTTAGCACGAGGGAGTTTGCCAAAAATCACATCATACGAATCAACGTCATCGTCCTTCGACGCCATAGACATCGACGGCGGCTCTAGGAGTAGCAGTTTTGTTGGATCTGGATCATAGGTTCACCATGATGTATGTAGTCCCTGAAAATCCAAAAGCGATAACACAACGGTAATACTCATGGCTCGAAACAAGTTTCCCCTCCCCTCTTACATCCACGAGCGAATATTTTATAGCATAGCTTGTTGAGATAGTCCATCGACGAGGATAATACTAGCGTCACTTAGATTCACGCCACCCCGAAGAGAATGCTGCGCCAGGTGAAAAATGAATCGATGATATAGATACAATAGAGTCCAAGTATAGGTCACGCTACAGCAGACAACTAGACAATTTCTACAAAATTGGCCGGAAATATCCCCTCTTTACCATTGAGCTTGCCCTTCCACCTGGGTTGTTGCATCAAGAGGTTGCTCACATACAAGAAGGATGAATTTACCAATCGTCGGTGCTGTCACTCTTCCGGGTGACAATTATCACGTCTCCCTTTGAGAACGACAGGTCACCAGGCTATCGCGGACTGAGATTATAACACTTGGGAAATCGAATCAAACTACGCACCTCCATAGCTTGGAAATCGTACAAAGCGATTGCACGGGCAACACCTTCAAGAGGTGAAAGTGGCTTGCTTAGTTCGGGATTCGTCTTGAAACGCGGTGGCGAGGACTTGACAGTATCATGATGGCGTTCAAGGTCTTCCTCTAGGGGGGGTGTAGACGAAAATGGATTTTTATAACCAGCTAAATTATCCCTCTGTCCTGTAGACCCCAATCTAGGAGCACTCATGGAACGCGAATGTGAAGCAGCTTTATCCGAAAGGGTTGCATGAACTGTATGAAACGGTGGTAGCGAGTTGAAAGGGGATGCAGGATTATAGGACTCCACAGGAGTATGCAGAGTCTGTGTTGATGTTCCTGAACTGCGCGACGAACGCTGATTAGTTTGTCGTATAGAACTTGAACCAAACTCGTTATTATCATCGAAGCCTGAAGAGCCAGGTGGTTCGTCAGGATCTGCGTATCGAGTTGCATTGTAGGCGCCAGTGTTATCAGAAAAGTAAGAACCAGAAGTCCTTCGCGTGCCCCAATGTTGCGGGGGGAAGTCATTGTCCTTCTTCTTCCCGAGAAAGGAAGAAAATCGGCGTGGTTTTGACGAACCAACTGTACCAGTTCCATCCGTACTGCCAAACGGATATGGAACCTGTCCTTCAGCCCGGTCATTGATCCAGTTCCGAGTTGCAGGGTTACTTGTACACAATTCCAAAGTTTTCACTAGAGGCTCGGCCCAGTCTGGACACGGCACAGCTCCGCTAAGGAGCATCTTGACCGTAACGTCCTGATTATAAGCAAGAGCATTGGCATCCTGCCGCTCAACAATAAGGGAACCTTCGATAGACACGCCTCCAAAGAGTCCCCGGGTCTTTGAATAGCTGTACCTGTCATAGAGGGCGTAAATGGGGGACCAAGTACACGATAGAGGACATCTTACATGGCAGCGACTTTTCCGCTAGAATTCAACGAACCAATTGCTTCTCCGTTCCGGCCCAAGGGTCCTATAGCGACACTCAGGTTTCCACCTAGAGTCAATGATCCAGCCGACATGAACGATTTCTGACGAGATAAAATAAGTGATGCGTATCAAACAGGCGTCTTAAACCTACAACTGCCTGCCGAAAGTTGGCCTGAGCTAATAATCCTTGACGCGTAAAAGAACAACCTTACAGCAGTCGAGTTCAAAACAACCAAGAAATCTGTCATCTCTGCCCCGAGCTGACCGCCTACGCCTACACCAGCAGAACCAATTGCGCTGGGGGCCGACCAAGCTACACAGTGGACGCTCCGTGTCAAGCAATAGCTGGCATCCAATGTAAAGCTCACATCCATTTGGGAGCTTTGCAATGACAACCCCAGTCCCACCTCGTGCTGAAAATAGGAACCCAGCTTTGAAGACAGTGAAAATCGCAAACCCTTTGGCATTTTCTAGGACGCTGTGTGGTATGATCTAACGCATAATTATGAATATACCTTGGCCGAATCAAGGGAAGCCCACTCACACCATCCAGACCATTGTTCTTGCTATCGACAAATGAAGATACTGTGCGGCGTTCAGAAAGCAGGGATTACCAAAAGGACTAAACTCACATATTTTTGCGGCCTTCTGACATTCTCTGGGTAACGTTTGCGGGAACGGCGAGTTAAATTTCATCGTCTACACACTGGATGGTGCACTAGGTCGGAAGAAGGACAGACGGTGTAAATACTTAGCCGAGTAGATGAAATGGCGATGATGCGCAGTCGGCTGTACGTTCGCAAGTTTCCTGCCAGTATGACATACACATATATGACGTGACCGGAATCTGATGTGTCACGAATTATGTCACAACACTGGATTGAAACTCCGACCTGATGTGACTCCTCGCTTAATTGATTGTAGGGAATCTGACTGGATGAATAAATTTCCATGGTAGGTTTCTGTGTGATAAAGAAACAGACTGAGCTCACGATACCACACTATATGGGTGTATTCGGGCCATGAACAGGGTTCGAGCTATGGTTCTGGCCCCCTACTATTGTCCATGCACCATGATGCACTTCGAATAGCTTGAGCCTATCGGCCGTCTCACTGACCGGGTGCCAATCGGTTTCCTTGAGTGCATGAGATGTGCTGGGCCATCGTATGGCCTAATTGAACACTTGCTACTAGCTAGACAAAACATGTCTTATGAAAAAGGATAAACGGTAATAGAGATCTGGTAGGTGAATGCATGAAAACACTACAGAAGCGTGATTCTCATAATTTCCCCACCGAACAACTGTTCGGCGACAGCCAAGCCCTTGTCCAACATTGTCCAGGCATCTGAGGAGTGAAAACAGCTATCTGTGTCATGTAAACTTTGAATCTGATCCGAAACAAATGTGACATACTGTAGTGTTATATGCACTATTGGTTTAAATGGTACACACCGATCGGGCATGGCACCCAATTACTGTGATCATCTAACAGCCTCCAACCAACAGCCGGAGTCCCTCCGGACCTCGGAGCGCCGTTCTTCACAGAGATGTCATTCCCGCTGGATTCTGATGTTTGAAATTCATCGGCCGTAAGTATGTGCAGGCGTTCCTCCATATTCACAAGATCGTGTGCTTGCCAGGGCTACGACGGCTTTTATCAGATCACCGGACGAAATAGTACTAGTGTTCTCTCACTTGTGCACGTGTAGGGATGGGGGCTACGGCGGACCTCAGGAGTTCGACGCAGTCTTCCAGACCCTTGTAACCCGTGGAAACTGCATGTAGAAGTCCATTCAAACTACCCCTGGGTCGTCAGCACCGCTGAGGATGGAGTAAATCGGGCGTACATCTCTGTTTCGGGCCCGGAATTTTGTCCTGGAATAAAAATTGGAGCGACTTGGAGAACGATATCTTTCCTCAAATTGGCTCCATGTTCTGATTCGTCGGTCCAATTCCGCGCAGCCCAGTTCGCCCAGCGGGCAAGGTACTCCTTATGGATAGGACTCCTGAGCATGCTTTTCGAATCTAACTCGATAATATCCGTGTCCATGCTTGATTCCGTTGGATCGCACAATAACATTGAGACAATTCGACTGATGAAGATAGACGAGAAAGTGGAATATGCTGCGTGAATTTGCACGAGAAGTGGTGTCCACAGGGCAAGACCGGCAGTTGTAGGGAGGAATGGATCCGCGGGAGCGCGGCATTTTCTACAGGATGATCAATAACGGACGGCATTGTTGCTGGCAATCTCTGACCTCTTAGATACGGGAACAATAGCACCTCTTTCCAGAAGAGCATTGCAAAGAAGTTCCAACGCCGACTTTTCTTTGATATCAACTCCGGTAGTGACGGAGTCGTCGTCGAATCCCCACCCAAGAGGGTTCATGGCAAGCTCTGTGGAGACCTTGGCTTCTGTTATCCAGCGTTCGATATCGCGCATCACTGCATCAATTTCATCTTGATACTGCTTGCGTAGCGACCCGTCTCGGACGACAGTTTTCATGAGCATTTTGTATGACTTCAAAAGAGGCGCGACAGGGCGTAACGACAATGTTGATGTTGATGTGGGTGCGGAAGGATTGAGAGTCGGATTAAAATAATTATGGAGAAGCCAGGAAAGGGACTACGAGCATCCAAGAGAAGATCAGGAGAATCCCGTGTCATTAATGTAGCCTATACCTCTATGCTAGCCTCTCTGAGTAACTCGAGGCTGGGTAAATCTTCGTGAGTAGCCGCATGTCTAACCTCCACGAGCCAGGACGGCAAGCCGAGCTGGGTGGCTATGGCGGCAATGGATCTTGCGTATGCGCCAGATTGCAAAGGATCAACCAATCCATTGACCATCCGGATGATCGCTGTCGCATAGGACTGTCGAGGACCAAGGGCGGTTTTGGTGAAGGGGGTGTCTACGCAGGATGCATCCAGCATCCGCGCCGCCAAGATGTCTAGGGTGGAATCGAGGGCATGAGGAAGTGGTGTCACTGCTTTCCAAGCTGATAACTGGAACAGATGACTTTACAAGCAACCAGTGTGGTGGAACTTACTCTATTGATGGCAAGTGTTTTGGCCCCGAGGTCGTCTTCGTCTGCATAAATCCATGAACATACCTGCTCCAGTTCACTGATGTGAGCCCACGGTACTCGTCTGGGTAGCCGCATCGCTCCTGAGTAAATGTAATTCAGTATTCCTGTAAAGCCACGCAGACACAATACATAACTCCACAAGATGTGAAAAATTAGCCTGTAGTAGTAATCGAAAGTGGCTGTGCAGAAATACTGACGTCGGGGGCAAGTCGGACTCCGACAGACTCGGCGGCGTGCCCGGGTTTGCTGTACGGTCGGGACCGGTCAACCGCAGACGATCCGTGTCCGAGCGTTTAAAAGTAACGTGCGCAGTGCGACATTAGCAGCTACAGACACCGCGTGGATCGCTGCAATGACGCCCGCCTGTGCATACCATTCGCTCTCAATGATCACAGCCCCGTCAAAGAACCACTCGGGTATTACCGTCGGTAACCAATAGCTGTGCCGTTGATGTGGGGCAGGGCATCACTGCCTCTCTAAAAGCGTGGTATCCATACATAAAAGCTGGCTCTTGTCCCGACAATGCATCATTCTCTTCCCAGTCAGTCGTCTATTTCTTCGCATACTCTTCAAGATGTCCCTTAATACCCAAGGCATCATATCCGCCGTGGTCATGGTCATATATATCCCCATCTTATTTCTCGCCATTCGTGCATGCGCCAGATATGGTCTGGGCGAGAGGGGATGGCTATTGCTCGTCTCTTTCTCATTGAGTATGTTCCCAGCCAAATACTAATTTTGTCCACTCACAATTTTCAGTTCGGATCGTCGGCGGTGCATTGCTGGTCGCCGCAGAGACAATCACACCAGTCGTGACTGGCCTGTATATCGGAGGTTACGCCTTGGAGGCATCAGGTTTATCGCCTCTGCTGCTCAGCACCCTTGGGCTGTTGGAAATTATGTGAGTCCATTCAAAAGCATCAACCCCTTCCCGGTCGACTGACATGATGTTAGAATCCAAGGGCCAGAAAAAGAGGGTAGACGTGGCCACGTGTTCAGGATTCTACACATTGTTGGAATACTTGCCCTGGCCCTCATGATTATCGGCATAACGACCTCAGGCTCTAGCGCCAACACAGAACGCCGCGCTGGTGTGCTGCTTTTTGCTGCACTGTATATCATCCTGGTCGCCATTACTGCCATGCAGTGGGTCCATCGTAACCGCCTAATGAAATATCGCAAGCAGGTGGGTAGCCGCCTTCCATCATCACTTCATCGGTGCTAATTCATTAAACAGCTACTCATTGCAGTTACAGCTGCCCTACCTTTCCTTGCAGTCCGCGTGCTGTACAGCGTACTTTCCACTTTCTCATCTAGCACGTTCAACCTCACGGGATCATCCACTACCACCACCGATTCGGATAACGCTCTGGCCAAATTCAACATGTTCACGGGAGAATGGCAAATATACGTCGTCATGGAGGTCGTCATGGAGTATGTGATAGTGGTCATCTACACGTTGGCCGGAAACACATTACGCTTGGACCAAGACTACCGACTGCAAGAAACTGAGACTGACGAGTACCCTCTGTACCAGCAACAGAATCAGTATTGAGCGTCTGGCTAACCGGACTGCCTCCCCAGTTTGTTTTACGACACGGATGACTTGTTTGTTTACCCCACGAATACCCTGATTGCTTGCAACGATGGAGACGAGGTTGCTTGGGCTACTATGTATTCCAATGGTCAATCGGACATCATAGATACATTTGCACAAGATATTTAAAATGAAGATACGATATCAACGCATATATAAATATTGTAATCGTCGAGAAATGTTGTGGCTGCATGGTCCAGCGTTTTCCGGGTTGCACCAACCACCAACCAATCTGGAGAATGCTCCCGCTTAATTAGGTTCCTGAGGTAATTCTTCTTCCCCGCCAACCACACTCGTAACCAAAACAAACTGACTTTGCAGATCTGGCAACTTGAAAGTGCAGTGGGTGTATTATTATTGAGAAAAGGGGAAGCGCGCTGCGCGCCGACAGCGAGGGCGACGCGTGCCAGGGTATTCGTCAGTCTCAATCTCTCGCAGTCGGCAAACGTATTGTGTTTCCGGCCAACGTGTAGATGACCACTATCACTGCATACTCCACGATGACCTTCATGCCAACGTATGTAAGTTCAAGCCTCGCCCCTACTATTCGTCCACCCCGTGCACGTTCGGATTCCCTCGTTCTCCTAGGGAGTGGTACGAGTATCTATATCAGTAACCGTCCCTGTCGCTGTAATCATCGCTTTGCCTTACATTCCACTGTTTTAGTACGCGCGAGCACGAGTACATGTCATTGCACTTGGACGCGGTGGCTGCTTATTTGATTACTCCCTCTCCCTCTCGCACTCACCTCACCCTCGCCCAGTCTATCTGCATTAGCAGCAGTATCGGTATGGAGCGTTTGGTAAACCGGATCATCGCATCCCCGGTTGATTCTGCACACGCATGATGGCTTTACGAGCACTTGTTTGTTTACCCTGCGGATTTCACTTTGGCGTTGGTTTACTGCTACCTAGGCATCGTCCTTGAAGCAATGCTGGAGTTAAGGCTACTTGGGCTACAATTTCAATGGTTAATCGGACATCGTAGACACATTTGTACGACTCATATAAAACGAAGACAACCAGATGAAGATGTTAAAACACATTGGC